>CAJPDP010597939.1:0-11315 GCA_905336975.1 Bombina variegata variegata
TAATGAAGTAAGTTACTACTTATTTTATTACCATCAGTTTTGCATACTGCTCATGGAGTTTCCATTTTACTCTCAATTATATTGAAGCCTCCCTGGAGCATCATTATCCAATACCAGAGGGAGACACTCCAAACAAGCTGATTTCATGCATTTTAAGGAGTGAGTATACTGCATTTTATTCATGTGGCTTTAATACACACAACAAGCCTTGTTTCTCTTTATCATTAGAGAAATTGATATTCCTCAAAGACCAGCACCATCTATTGCTTTTCTAGTGCTATATTGCACTGGGCTTGTATCTCCTTTACATACAAAAATGCAGGGAACGCTCTTTAGAAAACTATAAAGCAAAATCTGCCTTTCTAGAATCTTGTAATGGATCTTGCAGTGCTGGAGGATCATTTTAGATCATCTAATCTCAGTGGAAAGCCTTAGAACATCAGGGTCAATCAAAACTATATATTATTTTTTTTTAGTTGACAACCCAATGTAATGATCTAGGCCCATTTTGGTATTTTTCAAATTGTAATTTTTTCACAAACTTTAGGTTTCTCACTGAAATTATTTACATACTGCTTGTGCAATCATGACACAAATGGTTATAAAAGCTTCTCTGGGATCCCCTTCGTTCAGAAATAGCAAACATGTATGGCTCTGCTATTGCTTTTTGGTAATTATATGGCCACTAATTGCAGTGGCACACAACACTTTTATTATTCCCAGCAGTGAAGGGTTAATCAGGTACAGTAGCTTGTAAGGTTAATTTTAGCTTTAGTGTAGAGATTACCCTCCTACCTGATCCCTCCCAAATAGCTCTCTTCCCTCCCCCACACCTCCACTGGTCACCCCTATCCTAAATTGCCAGTATGCAATTGTAGACCTTTTTAAAAAAAAACAAAAAAAAAACATTTATTATTATAATTACTTTCTTCAGTGTATGATTACCCCCTTACCTTCCCACCTCCCTGAACCCTCCCAAAAAGCTTTCTAACCCTCCCCCTTCTAAATAATTTCCACCATCTTAGGTACTGGCAGCTGTCTGTCAGTACTGAGTTTTCTATATATTGTTTATTTTTTTATTTACAATCTAAAAATTTTTTTCTGTAGTGTAGCTGCCCCCCTCCCTCATTAATCCCAACTCCCATCCTCGATTGTTTCCCCTCCCTCCTTCCCCTCCCTGTCGCTCTTAGCATTTATTTTTTTCTGCGGTGTAGCAGTCCTACCCATTCCCACCCTCCCTCCTCCTCCAGTGATGGGCCACCCACCTGCCTCCCTCCTAACCCTCCCACACCACCAACCATCGTCACCCCCACTATGAAATGCAGAGAGGGCAAGGGGCATGCAGAAATAGCGCAATCTAGCTACTTTTAGCAAGATTGAGTCAGAGAGAGGCCCAGGACAGCAGCGTAAAACAGGGGTTAACAACCAGCGCCGTACAGGGTACTGGTCATTAAGGGGTTAACTATTCTGATTTGTTAAATGGGGAGGTTAGTTGAATTTGAGTCTCTTTGGGGTTTAATCACTACTGCCCATTTGGTAGAAAAACAAAACAAAATTTATGCTCACCTGATAAATTTATTTATATATGGTGAGTCCACGACGTCATCAATTACTGTTAGGAATATCACTCCTGGCCAGCAGGAGGAGGCAAAGAGCACCAGTATCAGTCCCCTTCCCACAATCCCCAGTCATTCAACCAAAGGAAAATGGAGAAAAAGGAGTAACACAAAGGTGTAGAGTTGCCTGAGGTTTAGTCAAAATAACTGTCTTAAAATAAGGGGTGGGGTCATGGACTCAACATATCCGGAAATAAATAAATGTATTAGGTAAGCATAAATTTTGTTTTCTTTCCTAAGATATGGTGAGTCCATGACATCATTAATTACTGTTGGGAACCAATACCCAAGCTAGAGGACACAGATGGCCAGGGAGGGACAAGACAGGTAGACCTATACAGAAGGCACCACCGCTTGAAGGAATTTTCAACCAAAAGAAGCCCCAGTTGAGGCTAAAGTATCAAGTTTGTAAAATTTAGAAAAAGTATGCAGAGAAGACCAAGTTGTAGCCCTGCAAATTTGTTCCGCAGAAACTTCATTTTTAAAAGCCCAAGAAGACGAAACAGCTCTAGTAGAATGAGCCGTAATTCTCTCAGGAGGCTGCTGTCCAGCAGTCTCATAGGCAAAATGAATCACAATTCTCAACCAAAGAGAAGTAGCAGAAGCCTTCTGACCTTTACGTTTCCCAGAAAAACAGACAAATAGAGCCGAAGACTGGCGAAAATCCTTAGTCGCCTGCAGATAGAATTTAAGAGCACACACAACATTTAAGTTGTGCAACAACCGTTCCTTAGGAGAAGAAGGGTTAGGGCACAAAGAAGGAACCACAATTTCCTGATTAATATTTTTATCTGACACAACCTTAAGAAGAAAATCTAACTTAGTACGAAGAACCGCCTTATCAGCATGAAAAATAAGATAAGGTGATTCGCACTGCAGTGCTGAGAGTTCCAAAACTCTCCAAGCAGAAAATATAGCAACAAGAAACAAAACCTTCCAAGATAACAACTTAATATCTATGGAATGCATAGGCTCAAACGGAGCCTGTTGCAAAACTTTAAGAACAAGTATAAGGCTCCAAGGAGCAACAAGCTTAAACACAGGCCTGATTCTGACCAAGGCCTGACAAAAAGATTGAACATCTGGCACGTCCGCCAGTCATCTGTGTAGTTGATATGAGCAATGACTTGCGGAAGGAGAGCAAATGGAGGAAACAGGTATGCCAGCCTGAAATCCCAAGAGGCCGCAAGAGCACCTATCAGAGTGGCCTTAGGGTCCCTTGACCTCAAACCGTACCTTGGAAGCTTGGCATTCTGCTGAGACGCCATCAGATCCAACTCCGGCACCCCCCATTTGAGGGTTAGGCTGGAGAATACCTCCGGATGGAGTTCCCACTCCCCGGGATGAAAAGTCTATCTGCTCAGGACATCCGCTTCCCAGTTGTCCACTCCTGGACTGTGGATGGCAGATAGACAGCAGTTGTGAGCTTCCGCTCACTGAATAATCCAAACCACCTCTTTCATGGCTAAGGAACTCCAACTCCCTGGTGGTTGATGTAAGCCACTGAGGTTATGTTGTCAGACTGGAACCTGTTAAACCGGGCTAAGGACAACTGAGGCCAAGCCATCAGAGCATTGAAAATCGCTCTCAACTCCAAGATGTTTATGGGGAGAGCTGACTCCTCCCGAGTTCAGAGTCCTTGTGCCTTTAACGATTGCCAGACTGCTTCCCAGCCCCGCAGGCTGGCGTCCGTGGTCATAATCACCTAGGAAGGTCTCCGGAAGCATGTGCCCTAAGACAGATGCTCCTGAGAAAACCACTATGGAAGAGAATCTCTTGTCGACTGATCTAGATCTATCCTCTGAGACAGATCTGCATAGTCCCTGTTCCATTTCCTGAGCATGCATAACTGCAGAGCTCTCAAATGGAATTAAGCAAAGGGAATGATGTCCATGGCAGCAACCATCAGACCAATTACCTCCATACATTGAGCCACTGATGAACAGCAGACTGGAGAGAGAGGCAAGCGGAAAGAATTTTGGCTTTTCTGACCTCCGTCAGAAATATTTTCATTGATAGGGAATCTATTATAGTCCCTAAGAAAACTACCCTTGTGGCTGGAACAAGGGAACTCTTTTCCAGATTCACTTTCCATCCGTGGGACTGTAGAAAAGACAACAAGATCTCTATGTGAGATTTTGCTTGTTGAAAAGATGGTGCCTGAATCAGAATGTTGTCCAAATAAGGCACCACAGCAATTCTTCAAGACCTAATCACTACCAAAAGAGCCCCCAGAACCTTTGAGAAAATTCTGGGAGCTGTGGCAAGGCCAAATGGAAGAGCCACAAATGATTAAAGTGTCTGTCCAGAAAATTAAATCTCAGAAATTTGTGATGATCCCTGTGAATGGGAACATGAAGGTACGCATCCTTCAGGTCTATGGTCGGCATGAACTGACCTTCTTGCACTAAGGGAAGAATGGGGACTTCCGGTTGGGGGTGGAGCACTGCTGCAGCACGCTCTGTGTCGGCGTTGGAACCGACGGCCCGAGACTCGCTCCCCCACTCACTGCCAAAATAGCCCTGAGTTCAGAAAGGGTTTTGTGTTATTGGCCCCATGCGTGGTTTCTTTGCCTGCCTGTTGAGTTGGAAGTCTATTTGGCCAAATTGGCCGGCGGTTGTTCCGCCATTCATTTTAACTTTCCCCGTTCATAGAAATTAAAGAAGGGATATCACTGTAGCATCAGAGACTCATTTTTAGGAACCGTCTTACCGCTTGCTTCTTGTCAATGCCGTATCCAGTGTCCCTGGGTTCCTGTGTGGAGACGCTGCTGAGGCTGGAGCGTTGGATACGTGGAGGGATCCGAGTGTCACGACCCAACAGCACAGCGCAGAGGTACCATGAAGTGGCATAGAGGCTGTGGATTGGCCGAGTGTTAGAACACACTATAGCCCCAATGTAAGCTGGAAAGCTCTGAAGGTGGGGACTCGGATGTGGAAGCCTACAGTTCCTGCACAAGGAGTTTGCGGTCTCACAAAAAAGGAAAAAGAAAAGAAAGAGGACAAAAAACGCAAGTACTTTCCCATTTTTTTATTGCTGGAAACGTCAACTTGATATACAAGTGAGGCGTGTAGTGGAGCACAAGACTGCTCTTTATCTATCTATTCTCGTTTTTTCTGCTAAGAAAGTGATTAAAGGGACATCTTCATAATAAGGGGAGATCAATTAAAACGGCTGAGTATCGCTGGATGAACTGGCTCCTTTCATGGAAAATAAAAGATATAAGTCCTGAAAAGGGGATATAGATTTGGTCTCTTTGTATCAAAAGAACAAAATATAATAATAGTTCTTTAAAAAAAAAAGGAGGCCACTAGAAGGAGACACAACACTAGAATACTTTTAAAACAAATTTCAACTTGCAAGTTTTTGCTATATCTTGGGACTATATTGTCTTAAATCATACTATGCTGAAATAAAGTTACTATTCTGATTTGTTCCACCTGTAGAGGCTTGCACTCTAGCTCTTGGATTATATAATAAAAAATAAAAAATAGAAAAAATAAATAAAAAGAAAAGAAAAAAAAGAAAGAGAGGGAAGAAAAAGGGGAGAAAAAGAAAATCTCAAATAAGTGAAAATTCTTTGTGTGTATTGCTGTTAAAAGGATAATCTAGTTGAATTATCTGCTTTATATATCACAGATATAATTTAGGTATTTCAAAGTGTGAAAGAGTTTTAGTGCTTGGTCTTACCTTGTGTTGTTCCCCCTCCAGTATATGAACAAGGACTAATGTTGAAAGTAATACATGATGGTTGGGAGATACCTTAGTATGTCTTATTTTGAATGATTGTCTAGGCAGGATGAGTTTAATTGAAGTCATAACCTAAGTGTCTGACTGGTATCATTTCATACATATATTTCAGGCTCATTTCACTAATTACATTTTCACATATATATTTGTTATATTTAAAAAAAGGTACAGAAGGGAATAAGAAAGGAATTCACATAGGTATTTCTAGATTAAATATTTTTTTGCACGTTTGAAATTGTCCAGTGTAAAACCTGGTATTGTGTGTAGATTTAGATTTTATGCACTTTAGTTAATGGAAAAGTTTATCACCCAGGTAAAAACTAATTTACCCAAAATGCCTGTGAAATCCAAAGATAAGAAAAACAAGATAATTGATACCAGTGAAGATACCTTAAACGAACCTACTGTGCTTTCAATGGATTCTCAAGCTCTGATATCTAAATTAACAGAAATGTTTACTCCTCAATTTGAGGTAATAAAAAAGGAATTAGGCTCCATTTCTACTGAAATAGTTACACTGTGCACTGAAGTTAGACAATGTTCAACTAGACTATTAGAGGCAGAAAGTAGAATTTCTGACCTGGAAGATCAGGTTAATATACATGAAAGTACAATTCAAAAAGATTCTAAAATAAAAAATATGCAGCTACGCCTGGAGGACCTTGAAGATTGCTCCAGGCGTAATAACATCAGACTAGTTGGCCTCCCAGAATTACCAGAATATGATGATTTAATAAAATTCACCTCCACTACACTACCCCAGGCGTTAGGGATGCCATTACAGTTGTTACCGCTTGCTATTGAGAGGGCACATAGATTGGGCCCTAAGAAATCTTTTTTAGATGGGGCTATAAAGAATAGAATGTGTATATTTAAACTTCTAAAATTTCAAGACAAATTAGAACTATTGAAATTATTTAAAAAAGCTGACCCTCCTATATTCGGAAATAATAGGGTCTTACTGTTTCAAGATTTCTCTAGTGAGACCTCCTCTAAAAGAAGAATAATGGCCCCGTATTGTACACAATTAATCAATAAAGGTGTAAAAGCTCGCCTGGTTTACTCGGCGCAAATCATAGTGGAAGAAAATGGTGCTCGACTCACTTTTAATGATGTCCTGGAAGTTAAAGAATATATAGGTGCTAAATAACTCTATAGAAGGTAATCTAGGGGTATATAATGTTAAGAACCCTAGAAGGAAGGATAGTACTACAGTGTTAGATAATATGTATTCTCTTGATATCAGGAATATTGTTCTCATAATATGAACTATCTTAATAAAGTGGAAACCTTCTGGGAAGCCTTTAAAGCTGTACTGCGGGGGGAAATCCAGGCATATATAAGTATAAGAAAGAAAAAGAGCAGGGCATTGGAAGCTCAACTTGCCAACCAGGTTAGAAATGCATATAGGAAATATTATTCAGATCGTTCGGTGATAAATTGGAAAAAATATCTAGAAAGTAGGAAAGAGAGAGATCTTTTTTTAAAACAAAAACTATTAGAGGAAGAAGTAAAAATAAACCTGCATTTAAGGGGTTTTCATGGTTGCTCAGCGAAATATCTTGCCAGTCTTACTAAAAAAAAGAAAGAAGAAAAATTTTATTCTAGCTATCCAAAGTAGCGATGGTCGATGGTACGGAGACTAAAGAAATTGCAGAGGTATTCTTTGCTTATTATCAACAACTCTATTCTAGTATAGAATCGAAAGATTATAATCAAGAAAATTTTTGGGCTAAGATAAAGATACCGCAGTTACAAACTGAAGATTTGACTTTAATTATTGCCCTGATCTCTATGGAAGAGATAAGTCAAGCTATAGATAGTTTAAAACTGAATAAGGCAGCAGGACCGGACAGTCTACCAGCACAATTCTACAAATGTTTAGGTGAAGACCTACTTCCAATATTAGAAAAGCTGTTTAATCATTATTACGCTGCGAATAACTCTATTTCGAGCTATTTTTCGGCAGCAAATATCTCACTTATTTTAAAGAAAGGTAAAAATTCAGAGGATCCGGCCTCATATAGGCCGATCTCGGTGCTAAATACAGACTATAAGATATTAATGGCTATTATCTCTTTAAGACTTTCTTCGTGTCTACATAAACTTATTCACCCAGACCAGACAGGGTTCATGGTAGCTAGAAATTCGGCAAAAAATATACGTAAACTTATTAACTTCTTGGACTATGCTTGGAATGTAGACCAAGGTAGGAAGAAGCCTCTTTGGCAAGATGTGGCTATTCTCTCCCTAGACGCAGTTAAAGCGTTTGATTCGATTCTCTGCGACTTCCTATTTAGGGCCTTAGATAACTTTGGGTTCAAGGGAAATTTTATCCAATTTGTCCATAGATTATATCAAAATCCAATATCTTTTTTACTTATTAACGGGACTTTATCTCCCAAAATAATATTACAGAGAGACACGAGACAAGGGTGCCCTCTGTCTCCCTTACTGTTTAACATCGCCCTTGAGCCCCTAGCGGTAAGATTCAGAGATATACTAATGGGGGTCCCATTCGGCTCCCAGCGACTTCAGACATTGTTATATGCAGATGACGTTTTGTTGTTTCTGGTTAATATTCAGCAGTCAATACCGGCTATCTTGCAATCTCTTGAAGAGTTTAGCTCTTTTTCAGGCTATAAGGTTAATTTAGAGAAGAGCGAATTAATGTGTGTTGGTAATATACCTGTAGCCTTACCTAGCATCCCATTTAAAGTGGTAGATACCATTAAATATCTGGGTGTGGTCCTGCATAAAAATCCTAAACATTGGTATAAATACAATTTTGAATCGTTGTTTCAAAAGATTGAAATGGATCTGCAATTGTGGTTGTGGGCAGCGTTTCCGCTGCCTATTATAGCGCGGGTTAATCAAATTAAATCAATCATCTTTCCCCATCTTTTGTATCCTCTTCAGAACCTTCCATTATGTATACTAAATAAAGACCTGAAGAAGATCTATGCACAATTTTTTAAATTTATATGGAATAATAAAAAGCCCCGAATTGCCCTTACAAGATTAATGCAAAGTCCTGGATCTGCTGGATTGGCACTTCCTAATCTTAAATTGTATAACCTGGCTGCAATGGTTAAAATGGCGATAGATTGGCTCGCCGGAACTAATGTAGTGTCGTCGGAGGATATAGAAACATGCTTAATTACACCATTTTCTATAAAGGCTATCCTGCATTCCCCAATTCGGAATCTGCCCCAGAATGTTACCTGCATTATTTCAATTAAGAACATAGCTCTAGCGTGGCAGAAGTTCTGTTCAATTCTAGATATTGATTTCACATTTTCAGAACTTTTACCCATAACGAGTAACCCAATTTTTTTGCCAGGTATAAATCAGAAAGTATTTAAAGATTGGATCGAAAAAGGGTTATATTCTGTGAAACAGTTACTTGATGGAAATTATCAAGTTCTTACAGCTGAAACTATTTTCAGTAAGTATGAGCTACCTAGGTCTAACTTGTTCGCTTATTTTCAAATTTGACACTTTATCTCGTCACAGAATTGGCATTTTCCTCCCTCAATCGCATGGTCTGATATCAAGCTTTGTATACAAAAAGTTGTATCTGGGGATACCTCGATCTCTCTGATGTATGATATTATGTTAACTAAACAAAGTCTACTCTATTTGGATAATATTTGTAATAGCTGGTTACCGGCATTTTCTTCAGTAGATCATGAAAGAATTAAACAGAGTTTTGATACGCTTTCTATGTGCAAAGTATCTATGAGTTGGAAGGAATCGCATACCAAACTGATCAATAATTACTATTTATCCCCACTTAAAGAATCAAGGTTTTATATAACAAAGTCTAGTGCTTGTCCTCGCTGTTCAAAGGATAAGGCAGATATACTTCATATGTTCTGGACATGCCCTAAAGTCAGACAATTATGGTAGAAAATCATTTTTTGGTTCAATAAATTGTACAAAATGACAATAGGGCTGTCATCAGAGGATATTATTTTTCTAATTCCTCCACAACATACCGATAATATTAGGTCAATAAATAGTTTAAATACCATTATTCTTGCAGTTAGATATTGTATACTCAAAAATTGGAAATCCAGTCGGTCCCCGAGAGTTGCTATGGTTCTTAAAGATGTTCAAGATCAAAATGTGTATGAAGCATATCACCTCCAGGACGCCTCAGAGAAAAGAATTAAGAATTTCTTGTGGAGTTGGACACCTGTTATTATAACATATCCAAGGCCACTTCAAAAACTGATTCTTTCTCCATTTTTATCATCTGTTAGCTTTGCAGAATTGACCTTATTAAATGTTTTTCCGCAGACATGGAATGCTAATTTTCGAGAAGTCCACTAAAGGAAGATGGGGGGAGGGTGTGGGGGGAGAGAGAGATTTATCTGTATTTATATGATTTTTTTTTTCCTCTTCTGTTCTTCTCTCTTGTGGTGTGATGTAACATGTTTAGAATAATACCCCAGAAGAGATTGTTTATGTTTATTGAGTTTTTTCTGTATGAGTAATCTTGGTGATGTAAACCAAGATATATCATTTTGGATTTTGCAGTAGAACCACTCATCTAAGGTATAGGTGAAGATTAGGAGCTGCGTCTCCTTTAAATTTATTGATATTATGGAAGCTGCGTCTCCATAAAATCTATTTTAGTATTTTTTATTATGTTTTCTGTATGGAAAAATAAAGAAAAAGAGAAGTAAAAAAAAAGGGAAGACTGGAACGTATAGTCTCCATCTTGAAGGACGGTACTCTGAGAAACTAGTTTAGACACTTTAGATCTAGAATAGGCACCGTAACGTTCCCTCATTTTTGGGAACCACAAACAAATTTGAATAGAAACCTAGACCCTGTTTCTCTGCTGGAATCGGAACTATCACTCCCAGGGAGGAAAGATTCTGAACACATTTCAAGAACGCTACTTTTTTTGTCTGGTCTACAGACAATCTTAAAAGGTGAAACCTGCCCCTGGGTGAAAAGGTTTTGAATTCCAATTTGTAACCCTGAGATACAATGTCCACAGCCCAGGGATCTGGGACATCCCATATCCAAGCTTGAGAAAAGAGAGAAAGTCTGCCCCCCACCTGATCCAATCCCGGATCGGGGGCAAACCCTTCATGCTGATTTGGAGTCAGCTTAGGGTTTCTTAGACTGCTTCCCCTTGTTCCAAGACTGATTGGGTTTCCAAGCAGACTTGGACTGTTCCTGCTTGGAAGAAGGGAAAGACTTTCCTCTGAAGCTGCGTTCCTTAGGTCTATTCTTCTTATCCTGTGGTAGGAAAGACCCTTTCCCACCTGTAATATCAGAAATTATTTCTGCCAGACCCAGGTCCGAACAAGGTCTTGCCCTTATAAGGAATCACCAAAAGCTTGACCTTAGAGGAAACATCCACAAACCAAGATTTTAACCACAATGCCCTATGAGCAAGAACAGTGAAACTAGAAGTTTTTGCTCCCAGTCGAACAACCTGCAGAATAGCATCCAAAATAAAAGAATTGGCTAGTTTAAGAGCCCTAATTCTGTCTTGGAGAGAATCAGACAAGGCATCGAACCAATAGGATACAGCACTTGTTACGGTGGCAATACACACTGCAGGTTGCCATTGGAGACCTAAGTGAACATATATTTTCTTCAAATAAGCTTTCAGCTTCTTGTCCATAGGGACTTTAAAAGAGCAACTATCTTTAATAGGAATAGTAGTTCTCTTAGCCAAGGTAGAAATAGCTCCTTCTACCTTAGGTACCATGTGCTATGTTTCCTTAATAGAATCCGCAACTGGAAACATCTTCTTGAAAATAGGAGCCTATCAAACCTACTGTCAAGGGTGTTTAATCTGCCCACAGTTCCAACCCACTGCACCAACGCATAGAGCGCCATTGCAGAAAAGGGGGATGGTAATGCCATGGTCAGATATACAAATTGATTTTATTGGTCCGGTAACAAGGTCATCAAGAGGTA
>CAJPDP010597990.1:344-12288 GCA_905336975.1 Bombina variegata variegata
TTAACTAGAGTTGTTGAAATAAATTATATCAGATTTTCATTTGCTTTATTCTCTGGAAGTCTAATTATCCTAATGTTGTTTCTGTGTGACCTA
Source organism: Bombina variegata variegata (assembly GCA_905336975.1). Taxonomy (NCBI): domain Eukaryota; kingdom Metazoa; phylum Chordata; class Amphibia; order Anura; family Bombinatoridae; genus Bombina; species Bombina variegata. The sequence goes on from CAJPDP010597990.1 coordinate 438, forward strand.
TTCTCAAGGTCTTCTATTTTGTATTGTATTGAAGAGTAAGACTATTAGTTTCAAGTTTAGTTTGTAACAACACATTATTATCTTCCAGATCGGATATCCTCAGCTAAGCCTCTTGAAGCCTTTTAGAAAATTGTCTGACTTCGGTAGTTAATATTAAAATATCTTGCTTAATTTCTGATCTGATGGTATCCAACTTAGGTGTTAAGGCATTCGTTATCTTCTCAACCAGAGCCTGCATATCCATATATTCATTAATTCTTGAAGAGGCTGTACTTACAGGATGGATCTCAACCACAGTTTCTAAAGTGTTTTTATTTTTCCTCTCTCTAGATTTGCCGGCCATTGCTGGAGGGGTGTGTTTGTGGTATGCTGATGAATTAATACATTTATCCATATAATGTGCGTGAGAAAAAAAAATCAAAAGAAAAAAATCAAGTGAACACATGAAGATTACGTGTGAAAAAAAAAAAGAAAAAACAGAGAGAAGGGGGGTGGAGCCAGCAGCCAGAGCAATAAGACGTGTATCTAAGAGGCTCCTGAATTTACTTTAATTTTATCCAGTTTTCCCTTCGTGGAACAACATTTGACTATTGAACTAATGTCAAGAACCTCAGGGGGGACCATGTAAAACATCTGGCTGAGCGAAGAAGGCAACTACACTGGCATATCTCTGTTTCTGAGTCACAGCAGGCCGCAAACTTTCCTTAGACTATGGGGGAAGCCATCTGCGCCACGCTACAGTCCCTATTTGCCGAATATGAGGAACGGATCCTAAACAGATTTGATGACTTGCTCGCAAAGATTGAAGCAACACATGTACCAGGGAACTGCATACTAACTGATAAGATAAATGATGGTGACCTTTCCATCGTATCTGACCACCCTGAGTTGGCGCGACGGCAAGATGGAGGTGTGGGAGGTCTTGTCGAGATCTGTGAAGTGTCTGTCCTGCTGAACCGCAGTGTGCTGACCCCTAGGAGAGATGATTGTGAGACTGGGAGGATTCCCTCCGTTGGAGGCGAGTCAGTGAGTCATGCTGATGGTTGCACCTGGAGGTGTTTCTTGACCGCTGCCACGGAGCTGAGCGCAGGTGGGAGTTTGGCCGGTTTGCGTGAGGGTGCTCCTGCTGATATACTTGGATCACTGGCGGCCTCCTATCATGACACTGCCTTGGAGATTCTCATAGACTGGGGCCTTGTGGGATGCTGCGCTGGGGTTTTGCCTATGATTCTTACCTCCCTCACAATAGCCCTGCAGCGTGAGGATCTATGGCCCCCTGAGGCAAATATAAAGGCTGGAGTCGGGTGACATTCTTGTTGTGGTGGTAGTTGCTAGGCACTCAAAATATTAGCAAATTCGCTATTACTTAAAGTTCAGCTCACGGATTTACCCAATAATTTTCCTATAACTGTAGCTACAAAGTCTGCACTTATGAAGATTGTTATCAGAGAATAGGTGGATTTTGTGACTAGATCCATGTGCAGAACTGTGGGACTTATCCGTAATGATTCTTGGGTAGAGTACTTGGTTAACTAATTACAGCTATGTCCCTTCATAGACTCTCCAAAGTATTTTATGTTTTATTTTTATCACATTGCTATATGTTATATGTTATGTTATAAGTTCTATGTTGCTATGTGTATAGGTATGTCTCATGGCCCTTCCCTAGTGGCAATTGCCTGTTCTTGCATGAATATAAATATAAATATGTCATAGTTTGAATGCATCATTACTGGTCAGAACGTGAGTTTGCATTGTGTAACATTGTATGGAGCAGTTTCTTTCCTTTCCTCTTTTATATACTATACAAGTGCACAGCAGGGTGAGTTGCTCATGGGGTGGATAGTTCAGTTTAGGATAACCCTCTGCACATAGTTGTGAGTCTACCTTAAATAGTACCATCGCATCTGAGCCCAATGCTACAAATGTTATGCCTTCCCAGTTCAGGAACCAGTAATTACATATTTGTACATCAGTTGTATTCCTCTAACTACAGTGATCATATCCATTAAGCTGGTATTTGGCTGTTATATTTTCACGACTCCAGCTCTTCTGTATATTACAGCCCTTAAACTAGGCGATTGGTATTAAGCTTAAACTTTATGCCTTCAAAAGAGTGGGACCAGCCTTCAGTGTACACAAGCATATTAGTCTATGTTCTTCCTTATCAGTACTGTAAATGCCCTATTTATGCTGAAAAGAAGATGGGTAGGAACTTAATTGTGGGAGCTACTACTGTCTATACTGTACACTGTATGTGGCTCTCTTTGACTACTGATATACTTTGTCATACACTGTTAGTGTCACCCCTATGCCTATAGTAGTTCAGTTGGAAATTATTGCCACAACTGCGTTGCCTTGTTCTGGCTGTTAAGTTAGTATCGTCATTCAGGTTTCCCCCCCCCATCATTTGTATGCGGTAAGGGTTGATTGCTTCTTCCCCCACATTCCCTTTTAGCAGAGTAATGTAGTCTCTGCTCAGTTTGAAGAGCCGTGGCTAAGCTTCTCCCATATTCCTGTAAATAGGATCTTCGGGCCCTACTATAAGAAATTTACTATGTTTAAGGTGCCTAGCTCTTAGAAGACTGTCTAGGCTAATACTTTTATCAATGTTTATATCAATGCAAATGCTCAGGGTTAATATCTAATTATGTTACAACAGCAACTGAGGACTGCTCTGGCGCAACTTCTTTTTCACTAGTTTATTATGATTGATGTTAATTGCCATTAGCTGAGAAAAATGTAACTGTCATTATGTATTCGTATATTTTGATACTGTATGCAGAACCTAAAGTTTACTGATAAGCCATAGGCATTGACACTGGACTTTCTTCTATTAGTTTTCTCAGTGTGTCCTCAGTGGTTCGTCATAGTGCCGGTCCCTTGAGTGGACCTGTTTGCTTGGAGGACACTGCAAAGCTACAATAACAAAAAAATTAGGTGCCTGTAATACCATGTCATGTTAGTTTGCTGTGTGTCGATCTGTATTCTCTCTGAAATGACTGTTTGTATAAGCTATTTTTTGCCTCAATAAAAAAATTATTATTAAAAAAAACAGAGAATTTCTACAAAAAAAGTGGTTTGTCTTCAATCTAGTGCGTCTAAGACCAGCTATGCCAGAAAGAGGAAAAGCAAGGAAAAGGAGAAGAGAGAGAAAAAGAAAAATCCATCCAAGTAAATAGTCAGATATAGGATTTTTTAAACACTTTTGTATGTCAAATCAATATAAAAAAACTTTTTAACCCTGAGCGCCTGCTAGTTATAACAGAGGCTTAAATGCTGCCAGCTTATAAAAGATTCCATATCATATTATTGTCCAGCTGTATAATTTAGCCAGCATTCCAACCTATACAGTAGGTTAGCTGTAGCATAACATAGAAATAAATGTTTATACAGAATTATATTATATATTCAACATTTTTAATATTTGCAAAATATTAACTATGCCTGAGCTTATAAATAAAATGTTGGCTATAGCTTAATTATATATCTGTTTAGACTCTTATGAGAATATGTTTTACCCTTTTATATTTAGCTAAAAAAATTCTCTTAACATATATGTATGACAGCCACTATAGAGACAGATTTTAACCTAGGACCTCTGCTGGTTATTTCAGAAACTTCAAAAATACCAGCTTATAGAGATTAAACAACATGTTAATGTGCAATTATCTGGTTTTAACCTTCAACCCATACAGAATGGCCCTGGAGAGAAAGAAATACATTTAAGGCAGAATGGAGTATTAGGTCAGCTGTGTCTGAGCAAAGAAAGCAGAGTAAGGCAGTGCAAATAAAAAGCAAGTCTTGTTAGTAGGCAGCTTCAGAGGTAATTTAACTGTATCAAAGCTTCAGATTTGTTGAGACAATTCACAGCCTGCAAATTCACAATAACTAACATTGAAAATAATACAAATCAAACTTTAATATTTTAGGCATCTGCCTACTGCCAATTTATAGAGAATTAGTGCCAAGCAAATAATAAGCAGGTTTGATCATTAATTCAGCAATATGTACCACATTTAGAAAAAGCAGGTTTTCCTACCATATCAACCATGCCAAAGCAGAGATATGAAACCTGTTAAGCAGTCAAGCACTTAGACAGTCCTCCAATAAATGCTTATCCACAAAGAGGGAGCAGAAAGATTTTTAAGCAAGTTGTGCATATGAAGACAGTCATATTAGAGCAACTCTTAGCCCACACTAAGAGACCATATGTATCCAAGCAGAAGTAAGATATTTCCAGAAAACGTTACATATATTTTAACAGTATATGACCTGTTTTCCAGTGTAACTTCTCTTGAATTACTTGCTCATTATTCTTTTTCTTGGCCCAAAATGAACTCATTGTCGGTCAGCCACCGGGAGCAGAGTTTCCCCTGCTATCAGCACCCCTCCGGTGTCTGAATCAAACTGTAGGTCCCTGGGGTTTCAGAGAGACGACTTTGGCACTTAATCCACACTCTTCTCAAGCCAGTGTGAGGGGTGTTGGCTTTTGCTAGCCAAACTGTGATCAGCGTTCCTTTCTGTGCCCTTTCCAAGACAGAGGAGTGTGGTATGAGAATTTACCGTAATCCGCAGTTGGTTTGTCCCCCTCACGCAGCACCGGTGGAAGGGGGCATTCCAGTCAGGGCGAACAGAACAGAATACTGTTTTCAGCTGTTAGATTCTTCTGTACCTTAATGTAGCTTAGGAGTTTGGCGCCGATATTTTTGCACCACCTTAGGTTCTCCAGAAGGGTGAATATCTCTGCTGCACGTATTGCCAGGTCACAAGGCACCAGGCGCGAATCCTCAGCCTAAGGCTCAGGTGCAGGGGCTTGGGGAGCAGTGCTACGTGACCTGCACAAAGCTCCTCCTCTTTCTCTTCCCAGAACATACTTACGCAGCCTTTTAATATACAGAAAGGATCATTCCCCTTCAGTTCTGAATGACATCAAAGGCAATATAATTTTATTTTAAAGATATCTAACAATACAAGTGGGAGAATATTCTTCTAAATGTAGTTGTAGACCATAAGATATCTGATTAGCATAGAATTGGCAAAAGCACAAAATATATTCTAATCCCAAACAGCTACTTGGATACTCTGTGTGGAAAAGAAGTTTAGTTTGTCAAGTTTCTAAATATATATATGTGCCCCTGCACCATCAGGTCCCTCTTATTTTTAACATTATCAAGTTATATGAAGCAGTGGGTGATCTGGTAGCCTTTTCCAACACTGAGCTCATAAGATCCAGGAAGCCCTAAAAAGGTGCAGTTATATCTGGGTTATAATGGTAGTTACATCCCGTTGTGTAAGAGAACCACTGTCATGCTCTGTAAAGCCTTGTGAGCAGGAACACCTGGGGTGTTCTCTAATGTATATAAATAAATATATGTATATATATATATATGTTTGTGTGTGTATGTATATATATATATCTATACTGTATATATTTATATATAAGCCATATATATATATATATACCCTATATATTTATACATATATATTATTTTTTAAATTACTTGGGGGGGGGGGTTGGTGACACCATGAGTTACTGCACCGGGTGACACCAAGCCTAGTGACGTCACTGTGTAAACTAGTGACTTTAATAGATATCAGAATATTATAAAGCAGATGTAGAAGCAAGAACGTATTTATGTTTCTCTATAAATAAACATATAAATGAAATAAGAATCAGGAAATAAGAATAATATGACTGAGAAGCAATGTGGGAATTGGGCACCATTTGGACATAAATAAAATGCTGGACGCTACTTTTTTTACATTTCTTATAGTAACTAGCTCTTTTTTTCCATTCATTTGCTCTTTAAACATGTGGCTGCTATAGAAATTGAAGATGATAACTATAATTAAGTATACGGATCTGAACATCCAAAATGAGATGTTCTTACCATGTGAAAGGTACACTATGTGCCGATATGACACACAGTATTCCTAATGTAAGTAAAACTAAAAAGAAGATCATTTTTTAAACTCAGTAAGGGTGAGTCAGTATTGCAGAGATGGATTAGAAAGAATCAGATGTATACACGTATATAAAACGAAGATATAAAGGAAAGATTAAAAAAAGAACTCAAACATTAAAATAAATAAAAACAAACAAAATAAAAAGCAATTAACCAAAAAATAATATAATGGTCATAATGGTCATTATATTTGCTTAGCTACAACCTTATAATGCCATCTTGTGCTGCTTTTCATTGGATAATCCCACAGCTGTGAAGGCCAAATACTCATACGAATGAAATGCGCACTAGTAAAGAGATGAAAGTAGCTAAGTATCACTATATAAAATATAATAATTATAATTAGGAATCATTTTGCAAAAAAAGTGTTTTATGACTAAAAAATAAAGGCATTACGTAACTAAGCAGCAAAATATATTTATAGGGAGATTAGAGGGAGATATAGGGCATTATAGTTATAAACTTGCATGCTCTAATTGACTTGAAAAGGGGTAAAAATACCACTGAAAAAGTCACAGGGAAGATCCCACTGATCCAATCAGCAGCGCTAGTCACACAGCTGGGTTGTGGGACAAGTGTTGCTGATTGTATCAGCAGCCGTTTCCGCTCTGGATTAACAGTGCTTTGCAGCTCATGAGTGACACTTTGACTATGAGCTTAACTCCCATTGCAGGGGTTAAACAAATAGCATTGTAGCATCACTAGTGAAAAAATAAAATGATCTAACGCCACCGCTGACCCCAGATCGTTCCCCCCCCATATGGAGCAAGATTACGTGGGGTTGACCCCACCTGCGTTTGGCGTCCTGAAAGAGGGTCGGCAAGCCATTCTACAGCAAACCTCTACAATCCAACCATCTAACAGATGCTCTTGACACCGGCAGTCCCAGTTGTTGCCCATCTGGAAGGGATAGTGCCCTTAAATCAGCCCAGTGGACGTAGGAGTGTCCCACTACCCACACCTGCAAGGGGCCCTTGCCAAGACCTACAACACAACAAAACTGTTAACACATAAACAAATCAATTGCCCTACCTTCCAGTTGCGTCCAATCCTGCCCTACTTGTTACAGTCCCTTCTACAATGGTGGACGGACGTAAAGTTTATATTTTTGTGATTTCCATCTACCCAGATTTTTTATTAGTTCAGGGCTCCACCCCAGCACCGCAGCGCTGGTAGAGGCTCCGATCCTGAATTAATGCGGTATAATTCGACACCCCTTCAGATTGTACATGCCCACAGCCTTGCGCAGGACTGCAGCAAACTGATAGCGCAAAAGATTGGACCCGTCCTCGTGCACCAGAAATTGGTTTGCAGCGGCTGTACGAATCGCCATGAATGCTCAGGAAAGCTCCACTGGGCATCGACCTAGACCCGAGGCACCCAGTGTTGCCCAGGTGCCAGCACTTTATCCCCCATCCATGTTATGTGATTCACCTGAATGCCAGTGTTCCATGCTCGCTTAGAAGCAGCCACTAGCTCCCCCAGCCGCAACGCCCCAAAAAACACCAATGCGAATGCACAACTTAACATTATTCTTTAATTTTCCACTGGACAGACTGTATGCAAGGCTGTCAGTAGCGCCTCCAGCCTGTTTAATGTGACAGGTTCCCGGCCATCGTGCCATCTGGACTCTGTCCAACCCCAGTCTTTCAAAATCTGGTGAACCATGAACCCTTTAGTGATATTTGGGTATCCCAGTAAGCTGCAGAAAAATTATATGGCTGCTAACCTGCTGCATACCACCGCTTTTTGACCCCTTGGTGTCTAAGGCTGGCCATCCATTGCCACAATATTACCTGATAGCCCTTACCTGCTAATGCCTTATGGACTTCTAGGTACCTAGACAACTCACTCCAATGCCTAGTATACGTCTGCTATGTGGATGGCGCCAATGAAGCCTGAATTAATGGAAATAGGGTCGCTCCTGCCCGCCAACTGCCAAATAGAGGATGGACAAGGTAACCCGACATCCCTGGCCAACGGCGTCAGTCTCCTAAAAGTATCCCATTGGAATCTAGACAAGGCATCAACTAAAGTGTTAATCACCCCCGGGACGTGTTCCACAGCAAATTGTATGTTAAATTGCAAACAACACAACACCAAGGGACGCAGATAACGTACCAGGATTGGTGGTGAAGCTGATAGCCTGTTAATGGAAAACACGACTCTGGCATTATCCGTCCAGAAAACTATGAACCTATTACCCAGTATCGAGTCCCACAACTTGATGGCCACCACAATGGGGAACAGTTCCAACAGTGTCAAGTTCCTTGTCAGACCCCTGGTGTGTGCACTATAGATATTTATTCAAAAGGTCCCTTCAGGAGACTGTATCAGATAGTCTGTCAAATAGAAACAGTGGGAGTGTTCCCCTTCTCCCCCTCTCAGTTCACTACCAAGGGATACTGCAAATACATATATAAAAGAAACAAAGTCCAGAAATGACTCACCACTCATGAATTTTGTGCTTGAAATGTTGAGGACTTCCCTTTTGCAAGTGTGTACAGCATAGACCTCTTACAGGTATGCTCACCTCTTTATACTGGTGCCTGGGTGGCTTGATTCTTTTGCTGACAACACTCTAAAGTGCTTCGCAATGTCCCCTCTACCCCCTTGGTGGGGATCAGTCATCTGCAGTATGTAGCCCCTCCTCCAAAGATATACCCAGTGCCTTGTGCTCACTATTTGGCCAAAATATACAACTATACTAAGAAAATTACAGGAGCACCAAGGTGGTGGGTAAAAAATCAAATACTTTATTAATGGTAACTAGGGTGTCAATTCCCCGTGGGTAAAATACCGAAAACATCAAATGATCCATAGGCTGACCGGTTTTGGCTATTGCCTTACTCCTAGCCTGCTTAAAACTAAATGCTGGCTTCCTGATGGCCCATTGGATGAGGGGATACACACCCCTTCCTCGTTAAGTCCTAACTTCCAAACAGCTTATGTGTTACCAAATAAATCACTAAATATTAAATACCAGTTTTTGCATATATATATACACATTGAAGCGATGTACCTGAGACATAAACAAAAATATGTGCATTGTGCTACACCGGATCAAAGTGGCGTCCTGTTCCGACTGCCAGTATAATTACCTTAACTGCTGACAGACTAAAGAATTCAATGCCTATTCCGACTGCCTGTAGACAGCCTGTGTCAAAATGTTCGGTTTTCAGTGTTTACTTTTTATTAATCGCCTCTGATTGGTCCCTTCACTGATGCACCAACCAATCGGACGCTACTCTTTACGTAACTGTTGACAGACTAAAGGATTCAACGCCCCAAATAACCAATGTTGGTATGCTCTGACTCTAATAAAGCTATATTTAAATTTATATTTAAAAGGTATGTGATCTCCGTTAATATTCTAACCTGTGTTAGCATTCAGATTGCTTCCTCCTATTTGCTGTCAGACTCCAAAGTTTGTACAATGTGTCTTAGTGGTCACTGTTAAATCCCTGATTTTAACTTAGCTGTACCTTCACACAATATGTTAACTGTGGTCTGCTTAGAGTGTAAATCCAATCTGCTTACCCCCCTAAGGATCCCTAATGTATGAGTGTTATATGGGGGAACATGTTTAACAGTGTAAAAGGTTGACATGCACTGATCCTAATAAACCTATTATGTGAAGAAAGAAAGGGGACTATGGGATGAGGCAATGCTCAAAATCGTGTGTTCTAATTCAATATATTAGCTGTGATCTAACTGCAGTAAAATACCAAGCTAATCTAGAACACCCCAACACATCTCATCTGTGTACTATTCTATGGGGTATCATATTATCTTCACTTGCTCTTTACTAGTGCTCGTTAGAATTTTATGAGCTAGAATAGAACAACCTCTATATACCTCCACTCTATTATAAGGGGTATCATATTGCCTTATTTAACACTTTAGAAGTGCTAGCCTAAAATTTATGTGCAACAATTCAAATGGTTTACCAGAAGTTAATAAGGTCGAATTCTGAATTCTGACCTTCTCAAACTCAACCGAAAGATCCAGAAGGCCTCTCATTCACCTAGTTTGCAGGTTCTGTCCTCTCCCCTTGTCTGTGGGGGTACCCTATCTATTATTGTCCACATGAAAAACCTCACATCTTTCTGGTGAAAAACAAAAATGATTTATGAGGGGAGTTGTCATAATGCCCGCTCTGATGTCTGACAGGTTTTGCACGAAATCAAATACACCACAAATGTGGATCGGCAATTTAAACACAGACTTTTCCGAAAATTCTCTCCTGTGACTAAGGTGTTAAAAGACTCTCCTGTGGTCACCCTCTCAAAGGCCTTGCAAGCTAAATAATTGCACTGATATGTGCCATTGAACCTCAAATGCACAACAAGAAAGTTCCTGTGTTTATATGTTTGTACGTTCCTGAGCAGATTGAGACGATATAAACAAAGTTCAGTGTATGGTAATAAAGACTTCTGTTAATGTACAGGTTGTAAGAGCGTTAATTGCTTACCCTCAGTCCTTAAATCCGTTTCTGCGGAGTAGGGTACCGGACTCACTGGGTTTGCTGTACCTCCTTACAGAGTGCCCCAGCATCAATTCCTCTCACCTGTTTTCCAAACATACCCCTTTACCGCAGTTAACACTGATCCATCTAGCTTGGCGTGTGTGGAGCTTGCGTGACCTCAGTATTGAACCGGAAATCCTCTCCAGTCTCTTCCGTTCATTGGTCCTCTACACAGCTTGCTTCAGGATAGGGTGAAAGTCGTCCCTCAGTCTCTCTGTGAAACTGTCAGCTCGTATACTCACGGAGCTGGGGATGGGGGTGTCCTCTGGCTGTGCTACACTTGAGAAGGTCAGAGTCGCAAAGCATTCAATCAGGAAAAAGGAGCACCAGCCAGGAAACAACTTATAAAAGTTCAATTCTTTATTTCTTCATAAAGTAAAAACATGTCTGTCACACAGACCATAGACAATAACAATGAAGTCAGCATTAGAAGCACTAGCTGACACGTTTCGGCTGTTGCCGTAGTCGTAGCTGAACCTCAACCATGAGGAATTGTCAGTTTGTTCCTTCTGTAGTCTAGTGGGGGCTATCCTATTCCCTATTGTTCTATTCCTCTTATAGGTGAAACGGATACCTCCTGTCACTGTTTCTCTTAAATCATCATCAGCTAATAAAAGCTGAAAATTGTTTCTTATTATCTGACAGGTCTGTGTGTATTGTTTGTTATAAATGTGACCTTATTACCTGTATTCAGTTCCCTTCTCTTTTTGCCTTGTATTAAAAGGTCCTCCCTGGATACCCTGGTAACAAAATCTCTTGCCTTGGAAATAATGGATTTTTTATATCCTCTCTCCATCAACCTGTGTGACAGTTCATCCGCTTGCTTCTCATATGTACTTAGACTAGTACAATTCCTTTTTAAACGGATGAACTGTCCCCTTGCAACTCCCCTGAACACTCTCCTCTGATGTCAACTTGAGTCATGCAGGAGAGAATTCCCCGAAATTGGTTTCCGATAGGTTTCAGTGGTTATCCTGTGACCTACACTGCCTGTCAATGTGATGTCAAGAAAATTTATAGACCCCTCTTGAATTTCTGATGTAAAGCTAATACCAATAGTATTTTGGTCGAGACCTTCTACGAAAGCTTCTAAATCACTCATTGAGCCTTTCAAATGAAGAGGAGGTCATCGATGAATCGCCTGTACCATACTATTTCATGTCTGTAGGGGTTCTGATCTCCAAAGACGTGGGAGAGGTCCCACCAACCCATAAATAGGTTGGCATAGGAGGGGGCAAAGTTGGCCCCCATCGCTGTCCCATGCCTCTGGAGAAAGAAATCCCCCTCAAACACGAAATAGTTGTGGGTAAGGAGAAAGTGGGTTACCATTAGAACATACTCTACAAATTCATGA
>CAJPDP010598192.1:0-11537 GCA_905336975.1 Bombina variegata variegata
ATTTAGATTATTTTATTGTCTTAGCAAATGTATGTTTGATTGCAGGTTTAGTTTAAAGGAAGATTGTTAAATATATTCCCTGCCATATACTTACACATTGTTTAGAGAATACTGCTAAGATTTTCATAAATATACTGACAATGGCATGCTGATGTCCAGCTGATGGACCCCAGAATAATTTCTCTTAAAAATCACTATTGTCCAGGATCAGTTGTCTCTATGTGCTACCCATGTGAAATGTTACCTGTGTCTTATGGTGCCACCTGATACAAATATAGAGATGACGCTGTAATAAGGATCACTTAAAAATTAGAGAATACAGGCCAGTCCTAGACATACTACAAGTCCTAGACATACTACAAGTCCTAGACTTACTACAAGTACTAGACATACTACAAGTCCTAGACATACTACAGGTCCTAGACATACTACAAGTCCTAGACATACTACAGGTCCTAGACATACTATAAGTCCTAGACATACTGCAAGTCCTAGACATACTACAAGGAGGAGAATACATTGGAACCTTCTATTGCTGTCTGGAAGAATCTGAAGTTATGTATTTCTGGAATAAGGATTACAGTAGGATGAAAACCTCATGAGGGCGTGAAGTTTGTTTGGGGTGGTTTTATCTTTTTAGGGAGGTGGTACCTTACGTATTTAGGAAGCAATGCCTTAGGTGGTTTTAGGTTCCATATGTGTTATGGTTGTACTGGGCTTGGGGGCATTATGTAGGGGTGATGTACTTTGGGCACTATGGTGAGATGGTCCCTTTGGTGATGGGGTTATGCTTGAGGAGGGAAATTAACTTGCAGGGGGAGAAAGACTGCAATTAAAGGACCAGTAAATACAATATATTTGCATAAGCAACAAATGCATGATAAAAAAAGACAATGCAATTGCACTTAGTCTGAACTTCAAATGAGTAGTAGATTTTTTTCTGACAGTTTTCAGATATGTCTATTTCCACTCCCACTGTATCATGTGACAGCTCTCAGCCAATCACAATGCATATAAAGTATATTCTGTGAATTCTTGCACATGCTCATTAGGAGACGGTGACTCAAAAAGTGTAAATATAAAAAGACTGTGCACATTTTGTTAATGGAAGTAAATTGGAAAGTTGTTACAAATTGCATGCTCTATCTGAATCATAAAAGTTCAATTTTAACTTGAGTGTCCCTTTACCAGTTAATAGTAGCTGAAGTGCTGGCACAGTTAATAGGGCACCAGGTGGTCTAATCGGAAGCAGTTGGGTTCAAAAACAGATTAATAGCAGGTCACTTTGGTTAGCTATATGAAGCCACTATTATTTATTATTCACTAGCAAGCAAAGCATAGGCTGTATAAAAATAGCAAAGGAGCTATAATGCTGACATAAACGTTGAGCCACTATAAAGAATCTGCTGTCACTATATAGTTTTATATAGATGCTTCATTTGAATGGCTTGATTATAATCTAGCCCTATTGTTAATATATGCTTCAGATTAATGCTTTAACATTTTAAGCCACATGAAGAAAACTCATTATTGCAGTGTATTACAAAATCGTAGGCTCAGCTCCAGAATTTCATTTTTTATTTTATTTTTTTGGCAGTCACGTATGTTTTGCCATCAGTTTTGAGGTATTTTGAGATAGAGTTTTGTGTCCATATTTTCAAAGCTTTTCTCTGTTGACTAATTGGTATGCAAACTTTGTGGGCCAAAATCACTCATCAGTGCATGATTAGTGTTTAAAAATGTGAGTGAAGTTCATCTTTGTTTGTAACAATATTAGAAAACAATCAGAGACAGCTAATTCTTAGCCAATTGCAGATATTTCCTGTTCTTGCAAACTTCATAATATTTTACAGCAGTCTTACTGACATCCATATATTAATTTCTTTATGTGATTTTACAACTTCAGTTCAGTAATGTGCTAATAAACATTTTAAAGTTTTAATTGTATGTTATTTTGTTATGTAGATTTTTTTATACATATCATCAATTCCAAATATCTGTTAAAATGTTAGGGTTTAAAACAGATACTTGAAGCAAATAAATGTGAGTCATTGTTTGACTCATTGCATACTTTTACCCAGAATCCTTAGCTTCAGTGGAAAACACTGGTAGTTCAGGTTTTCTATAGAGGGATGTATGGATGGACTATATAATGATCTACTGAGTGTCACTTAAAGGGACAGTCTAGTAAAAATTAAACTTATATGATTCAGAGAGGGCATGCAATTTTAAACAAATTTCCAATTTGCTTTTATCATGAAATTTGCATTGTTCTCTAGGTATTTTTTGTTGAAAGTAAAACCTTGGTGGGCTCATATGCTAATTTCTAAACTCTTAACCCTTGAGTGCTAAGCACTTTCCCACCTGGGTGCTAAGCTGATTTAATATATTTTTTTATTTTGTGAAAAAAAAAGTTTTAACTTTTTTTTATTTTTTCCAGATCCTCAAGACTTACACCATTGGAAAGGTTAGGCGATTACCTTGGTCTTGAGGGTCTGTAGCTGCTTAGATGCCTGAGATACAGGCTTCTAAGCAGCATGCCCCCTTTCCCTATACTTTGTATTCACAAATTGTTAATAAAGTTGCGCGGTGACGTAATCACATCAAAATGTGATGCCCTGGCGATGCATGTCACTCTACAGGCACGATCGCAGGGGTAGGAGTGGATGGGAGCCCCCAGATCTCCCTCAAGGTGGGAGAGTGCTAGTGACGGCTCTTATCTCAGTGCATTTTTACAGCTTTTCGCAGCTAGACAGCACTAGTTCATGTGTGCCAGATAGATAACATTCTGCTCACTCCTGTGGAGTTATTTATTAAATATCAATACAGAATTTCCTCAGAACCAAGGAATAAAATTATTGAATTATAGTCCTTGGTGCTCAGGACATGCTATATTTATACTTGGTATGAGGGGTGAGAAGTGACCCTACCTGTATGCACCAGAAGATTATTTGAAAGTACTTAAACCCAGTACATGCAGTGGAGTTATTTATAAGTCAGCACTAATTGGCTAAAATGCAAGTCTGTCCAAAGAACTATAATGAGGGGGCAGTCTGCATAGGCTTAGATACAAGGTAATCACAGAGGTAAAAAGTATTTAAATATAACCATGTTGGTTATGCAAAACTGGGGAATGGGTAATAAAAGGATTATCTAAGCTCTATAATAAATTATTGCATTCATGTAAAAGGGTATCATCATTTTACTTCCAGATTAAATCACCCCTAAACACAGTAAAATAGCATACATGTAAAATAAAAAAGATAAAACACTTATTATGAATTTCAAATAAGTAGTAGATTTCTTTCTGACAAATTCCAGTTACATTTTCCTTCCCAGTGCAACATGTGACAGTCATCAACCAATCACAAAATGCATATACCTATATGTTGTGAATTCTTGCGCATACTTAGTAGAAGCTGGTGTCTCAGAAAATGTGCATATATAAAGACTGAGCACATTTTTATAATGGTAGTGAATTGGAACGTTACTTAAAATTGTGTACTTTATCTGAATCAAGTTTAATTTTGACTACTGTCCCTTGATGAATTGGCATTAGCCGCAATATATGTTAGTAAGTTATTTTATTCTTGGTACATAGATACTGATGTAGCTACCATTTTATGTATATTTATAGAAACATGATTATCAGCTATCATTATTACGCTGGTTTCGTTTTAATAGATATTTTAGTTTTTGTTTAAAACATTGGGGAGGGGGACTTTTGAGAATGTGTTAGTTTATATAATGTGTGTTTATAGTACAATATTATTATTATAAAGAGACATGGGCACTGCAAAATTTGTTTAGTCTGAAAGATTCTTTTGGATTATTTCAAACATTCGGTTCGGTCAAATTTTGTCCATGCAGGCATTCTATTCAGACGAATATTGGTTACCACTATTTCCAATGGGAACAGCTAATATAGACCCTTATATTAAAAAAACTTTCATTTTATGATTTGAACATTTAAAAGAACATATTTTTCAAAATGGAAAAAAAATAAGACTCATGTATGATTAAAATCCATCATCTAGTGACTGACAGTCTGTCCCTAACATTATTATTATTATTATACTTTATTTATGAAGCGCCAACATATTCCGCAGCGCTGTCCATGGATACACTTCATTTAAATAAAACAATTACATAAAACTTGTAAGAGACAAGACAACATTTAAAACACATACAGGAGGAATTCAGGGCCCTATTCCTGTGGGAATTTACAATCTAGAAGGGTAGGAGGTTGAGAAACAAGAGGTGAGGACTGAACGATTAAGAAAGATGTTAATGAAAAGTTAGATGAGGGAAATGTTGTTAGGTAAGTAAAATTAATTTATTATTGAGTTGGGTGGTAGACTTCTCTGAACAGAAAAGTCTAACAGACATTAGTAATACTATGGCAGGATTGGACAGGGGACTATAGGCAAATGGATGGTCAGACCCCCTGTACATTATCACAAACAAAGGAGCTTATTAACCAAACAATATAACTCCTTACCTTCATTCCTGCACCTAACAGCATAAACAAATGAACAAATTTATTTCTTCAAGCAATCATTAGTTTTTCGTCCGTTTCATCCAACAATATATTTGGCTGTTTATATATCAAATGACTCAATTATTCAGTAAAATTGAGATGAATTTGCATTTGTCTGAAGCCCAAATGCACATAAATATCAAGTTTTGTAGCACAGATATATGGAGTACATGTTGTAAATTCATATATAATTATTATCTGTTTTTAAGTTGTTGTTTTTTGTTTTTTAATACAATCAGTTTGAATTCCCTAATCTTTTCATATATTATTATTTATTTTCTTTTTTTTTATTTTCACATTTTATTGTGTTATTTGAATACATAACAGGTAAAACGTAACATTGAATGAGTACAATGCGACATGGACCATATGTTACAGTGTAAACATCGACTAACAATAACATTGGTAAATTCTATTCACGTATTAGCTAAACCTAAGGTAAATTGGACTACTCAAATTGAGGGTTATAATGCACAGCATCAAGTCATACTCAAAAGAGAAGATAGTGGGCCTAAGCACCATTCACCACTAATGTTAGGGGCTATAGCCAAATATTAAGGGAAAACATCAAAAGTTAATGGGACTGGGTCGAAAATATCAACTAAATATTGGGCGTGCCTTAGATATAGGTATAGATTATGAGAATAAATAAATTTAGCTGCTAGGAAAAAGTTAATCATGGCATTGGTCAAAGCAAGTCTCTGACCGGGGACATCAAATTTTGGCCCTTCAATCTATGGGCCTAGCTGAGGATCTACAGGTGTGGGAGAAGATATGTGTTATGGGGAAATAAGAGAAAAGGAAAGAGGAGCAGAGAAGAGAGGGAGCGGAGGAGAGGGATCAGTCAAGTACACAAAGGGGGTCAGGTCTGGGCGAGAGCTCTTGATTTGTTTTGTGTCCCCATGGGCCTCCAGATATAGGAACCAGATTTCTCAAGTGGACCAGTAGACGTCCTCCCTATTGAGGTTTTGGTAGAAGCCCTTCTCCATTTTGGCAAATAGGTTGACTGAGTCAATTACATTGGATAAGATGGAGGGGCCGGTTTTTTCCAGCTCCTCTCAATGCATATTTTCATTGCCGCAAAAATGAAAATCAGTAGTCTCGAAAGAGATTTCGGCAAATTAGGGGGAAGAAGATTGAACAGAGCCACATCTGGTTTCATTTTGATGGAGCCACCCAGTTTCTTGCAAAGGAGCAACACCTGTTTCATGGTCGGGGATAAATTCAGGCAAGTACACCAGATGTGGAGATCAGATCCTCTCTCCCCACATTGCCTCCAACAGAGAGGGGAATGAGATGGGAAAATTTGGGAAAGTCTGTGATATATAGTTCTAGTGAATTAGCACAGTGTAAGTTTTTTTTGTAAGAGTGATGGCTCTATAGATTTCTTTATCTGATATTGGTCTAGAGCAATCCGACTCTCAAGCCCTGATTTGCCAGATCCTATTCATACTAGAGGATGATAAGATAGCTTCATAGTGCCACGAAAAGGCCTTAGGTAGTTTTGATACAGATCTAGAGATCTTCTTCCCGGGTATTAGGGCTCTCAGGTAAGATCTGGGGAAACCCCAGGAGATTAGAAGGCTGTACATTCTAGTATATTCAAACGCAAACCAAGAAGTCGTCCTGGGAAGACCTAGGTTGGTTTGGCCCGGAGGCATCAGTGTATCCGAGGAATATAACTGGGAGATTAGCTTTAGGTCCTAAGACCTCCATCTGGGAGGGTCAAGAGAAGGCCAGGGATTGAATGTATTGGGGAAGGGTGAGGGGCAATGTCTGGGTAGTGGCTCAAGTCTTTCCATGCCTCTAGACACTCTAGAACAATTTTATTATGTATTTTTAGTTCCTTCCATTTATAAGTTGGGATCCAAGGTAAGTCGCAGAGTTCTATACCCACCTGCAGAAAATCCTGCTTAACCCCCTTCCATATCTGAGTCTTCTCTGAGTTAGCCAGGGGCAGGAAATGTGACAGTCTGGTGGCTTCGTTGTAACCCACTATGTTCAGCAGCGAGACTCCCCCATTCCCGAACCTTCTGTGTAATGTCTTGCCAGATGTTCTCGGTTTACCATTTTGCCACACAAATTTCTAGAACATGGATTGGAGGGTGTGGAGGGTGGTTTTTGATAAATTGAGGGGCAGACATCTGAAATAGTAGAGGACCTTAGGGAGGATAGTCATTTTGAGTGAAGCTATACAGCCCAACCACAAAACCTCACGGAAACACCAAGAAATCAATTGGGTCCATACCTCATGAAGGAGGAGATTGTAATCGGTATCCCTGAACACTTTGAGGTCCAGACCCAGCTGGACCCCCAAATATCTCAAGGTTTCAGTTGACCACTTAAAGTCATAGGAAGAGTGTAGTATCTCAAGTTCAAATATAGGAATATTAAGGGGTAGAGCCTCAGTTTTTGAGATATTTATTTTATAGTAACTAAGTTTACTAATATGTTTAATAATCTCAAATATCGCTGGTAGAGAGCCTATTGGGTATGTTAAGGAAAGGGTGATTTTTTTTCCCCCTCACTGCTGACCAGTACACTTTAAAGTCTCTTAGATGTGCGGATCGCCTGAGCCAGCAGCTCTATCGCAAGAGTAAAGATCAACGGCGAGAGGGGGCACCCCTGCCTAGTATTGTTCAAAATTCAGAATTCTGGGGAGGAAAAGCATAAGCCTTTTACTCTGGCATGTGGAGCTGTGTAGAGTACCTGTAGGGCCCTGAATACCTCTCCGGGGAATCCAAACTGTTTAAGAACTTTGCATAAATAGACCGATTTGACCCTATCGAATGCTTTTTGGCGTCTAAGGACAGGGCCAGCATGGATAATTGAAGTCTCTGGGCCTCTAAAAAGATGTTAAGAACTCTTCTAGTATTATCCGGGCCTTCTCTGCCCATCGTGATCCTGACTTGATCTGGATGGATCTGTTTTGGTAACAGAATGCGAAGGCGGTTAGCCTAAAGCTTAGCATATAGCTTCACAGCTAGGTTGATCAAGGAGATAGGGCGGTCGGTACTACATTAAGTTGGGTCTTTCCCTTGCCTAGGTATTGTAAGTATGGTGGCTTGAATACATTCCTTACTGAAGGATCCTAGTTCTCGTGCCTCAGCAAAGAGGTTCAGGAGGACAGGGGCAAGAAGAGGGTGAAATATTTAATAAAAGACCATCTTAAACCCATCAGGGCCAGGGGCGCTTGTATTCTGAATGTGTCTAATAGCCACATTGAGCTCAGTGGGAGTGAAGGGGGCCAAAAGGTCTCTAACCGGTTCATCTAGGGAAGGAAGATCTAATTTGCATAGGAAAGCTGTAATGGAGTCTAAGGGCAGCTCAGGGTGGAACCAGACAGGCATAGATTGTATTGTTTAGAGTAGTAACTGGCAAAGGAATATCCGACATCCATAGGGGATGTAACCAAAGTGCCATCTTTTTCTATGGCCAGTATCTGTGAGGCAGCAGTTCTATCTCTAAGTTTTTGGGCCAGTATGGCTGAGGCTTTATTCTCCTGGTAGTAGAGGAGTTGTTTGAATCTGGCACAAGCTTCCCAAACTCACTCTAATTCTTTAGTCTTGATTTGGGACTTCAGTTTGGCAATCTCGTCAGCCAGAATCAGGAGAGGTATTGGATTTGTTTAACAACTCCTTAGTTCTCAGGTTTGAAACCAGAGGGCCCAGGGGGACTTTTTTCTAGGATCGAAGTGAGGCCTGTTTCTGGATACAGATTCCCAGAAAAAAGGCTTTAAGGGAGGCCCACAAGGTCTGATATGATATCTGAGGGTCTTCATTAAATGACAGATATTCTGATATAGAAGATTGCATAAGGGGTCTGAATTCAGGGTGCTCCCAAAGGCCCTTAGGCAGTTTCCACAAAGGGAGCGAGGTACGTAGGGTATCTGTGGAAAGTGTGAGAGTCAGGATATCATGGTCAGACCATGAACATACTAGCCTGGGATTTAAGGACTTTATTTAGTGTCCAAGAATCAGTTTCTACGGAGTTGTGACTGTATATGCAGCTCCGTCTCTGGAGATTATCAGCTTAGTAGGATAGCCCCTTCTATATCTGATGTTTTGTTTTCAAAGCATTTGAGTGATAGTCCTGAAGGTTCTTCTGTTTTGTAGGGTATAGGATGATACATCTGGAAAGATGGTTATTTATTGGAACTTCTCTGGCAAGCTGTGGTTTTTGGCCATCTCCCGCAAAATTCTCTCTTTGTGAATGAAGAAATGTATTCTCGCCAAGATGTCCCGAGGTTTGTCTTGCGGGATATTTCTGAGTCAGGGGACCCTGTGAACACTGTCTAGAAGCAGCCCCGGAGGATCTGGAGCAGGTAGAATCTTAAGGAAAAGTTCAGAAATGAAGCTTTCTAGTTCAGTGGTGTTTACGTCCTCAGGTATCGCACGGAATCTCAGATTATTTCTCCTGGATCTGTCCTCAAGATCTGCGAGCTTGAGTTCCAGGTCTGAGATCTAGATTGCAAGATTTTGAGAATAAGAGGTTTGTGTGATCTATGGCCAAGTCCTCATGATTTCTCTCTAGGGCCTCTGTACGCTTGCCAATGGTGGCTATATCTCTCAGCAGTTCTGCAGCTGAACCTTAAATTGCTTTGGTAAGTGTGTCCTGCATGAGATTCATAAGTTGTGTGAGAATGTCTACTATGTAAGAGGCCATGTCGTCAGTGGCAGAAGTTGGCCCTGTAGGGTCAGTAGGATATTGTAGATGTTGATCTCGTGGTGGAGAGGGTGATTCTGGGGAAGACAATTCTCTAAAATGGTCTACAACAGTCCTTTTATTAGATAATGTAGCCTTGGATTTCTTTTTAGCAGACTGACACATAATATTGAAACTGCCAAGGCGAGAGGATACTGTATAAGATATCATTAAAATGCATTACTTCATCTTATGTAGGTTATAAACTGAGTAAATGAGGATAAACTAGTCCCCTGAGGTTAAAGCCTGAACAATTACACTTTCATAATTGATTTACTGAAAGCTAACTACCTTGCTTTAGTCTTCAGGACTTTTTTCAACAATTGTGTCGATGATCACCGGTGTGGTGAGCAAGGCTTAGTTGGGTGTAGAAACTGAATCAGCACCTTGGGTAACAACTGGTGTGGTGGCAGAGGGGAGGGGGAGTAGGGGGGTCTTTGTGTTGCTGTGGGTGGTTATGATTCTTCTGATAACCAGGTATGGGGTCTCGGAGTTGTGTTGATAGTGACACATAGACTTAAAA
This sequence comes from Bombina variegata variegata, assembly GCA_905336975.1. Classification (NCBI taxonomy): domain Eukaryota; kingdom Metazoa; phylum Chordata; class Amphibia; order Anura; family Bombinatoridae; genus Bombina; species Bombina variegata. The sequence goes on from CAJPDP010598192.1 coordinate 9,768, forward strand.
TGCAGCCACAAAATGGCTTTTCTCCTATCTAGGAAGGTTTGGGAGATGGATACGCTGGTCTCATCCATATTGTCTGTGACAGCTATCCCCTGTTAGCACCCTCACACCCTCTGTACCCAATTCCACTAGGACCCTTGTTGAAAGCCTGCTTGCCTGAAGTTAGGCCAGATGAGGGCCTATGTAGTAGTTCTGGCGCGGCCTCACTAATGCGCTTTATGGTCTGGGCTGCTTAGCCAGAGGTAACCTTGATTGCTGGTGAGAGCATCAGGAGCTAGGCCAGCTTCAGAACTGCTGTGTCTCACTAAGTCTCCGATTGCATGCTAGGATGTCGAGAGAGATGTAGGCTGCAAGCCTGCAGCTAGGATTAGGCTTCTGGAAAGGTCCCTACAATCTGGGAGCCTGGCTCTTGTGCCTGGTACCTCCGCTGAAGTGGAGGGTTCTCTTGGGACCTCGATTTTTTCCAGCAGTCTATGTGGGTTCAAGATGGGCTTGTGTAGGCCGCAGCACCGTCTGGCTCTGGATCGTGTGGGCCAGCTTCACTGACCCGTTGGATGTCTGCTAGTGCTTACCTGATTGCAACCAATGCTTATGCACAATTTCACAATATGTGGGAGGGAAGTTTGGGAAGAGATGCACTTGTCCCACCTTGAATGTCACCCCTGACCAGTTCTGTGTCTTTGAGCATGATGAGGATATGTGCTGCTGAGAGCTTGTGACTCTTCCCATGGAGACTCAGGACAGGACTGGTCTGAATCTGACAATGACTGACTCAGTCACTGAAGTGCTGCCCCTTGTCAAGTCCTGCCTGGGTCCATTGGACCCACTTGGTTCTATGGTTGAGCCGGCACTGGATGCAGCGTAGCTGTAAAAAGTTGATTTCTAAATATCACCTGAACATCTCTATGTAAAAAGGATACTATTTTACATCAAAATTTCCACAGTAGCCACATCCCATTGTAAAGGGACTTTAAGCAGCCAATTAAGATGCTAGTCCAGGGACTTGTCTGGGAGGGTGCATCTGGCATGTACAGGCACAGTCATGTTATTTCCCTATTCAGTTTAAGAAAGTTTACTATGAAATCTCATGAGATCACAGTAAAATATCATGAGATCACAGTAAAGCAAAGCATGATGCTAATTGGCTATTGTTTTTTAGTTTTCTTTCCAACCTGCAGCTGGACAGTAGCTATCTGTTCACTGAGCACTTACTATTGTGAGGTGAAGACATTTTGAGGTAAAATATCTTTCTTTTTTACATAAAGATTGTTCAGGTAATATTTTCTTGTCAGCTTTTTACAGTTATGCTGAATAATTTTCAGGTGATTTATCATTTAAGGATTATGTCTCTTTAAGAAAAACTGGCACTATATATATATTTACACCAAAGCTTAGGGACTCTATTTTTTCTATCCAGCATTCCAGTTTGAAAGATTGGCTTTGATTTATAGACCCAACATTTTTATTTCAAAATTTTAAACCCTAAATGTAGCCACCAATTAGCAAGCGCTATCCAAGGTGCTGAACCAAAAATTGACCAGCTCCTTATCTTAGATTCCTTATTTTTAAAATATAGATAGCATGAGAACAAAGAAAATTTCATAAAAGGAAAAAATTAGAAAGTTACTTAAAATTGCATGCTCTATCTGAATCATGACATATCTTAAAGTATCCCTTTAACCCCTGGCAACACAGCCTCTCTGTCAGCTGCAGATACATCAGCTCTAACCCCTGGTAACTCCGCCTATCTGTGAGCTGCAGACACATCAGATC
>CAJPDP010598387.1:0-11326 GCA_905336975.1 Bombina variegata variegata
CCGTGCAGTCCATAAAAAAGCGCGCCCGACCAAAAAGAATGCGTCACTTGCAATAGGCCGTTATGTTCTGAAATAGCCATGAGCCCAAGTATCACTACACATTAGCAGACAGAATCACAAACATGATTAAAAAAAAACCCTGTTCAATAACCCCCCTAGGGAGATATTAACCCTTGATTCCAAGATACAAAAGGAGCCTCACTTGAGAGCCTGTATTTAAGTTATTCCTGCGAGGCTGTAGCATCTCGGATAAGCCATTGTAATTACCAAGACATCCATGATGAAAGTAAAATGAAACGATCTTACCGGAATCAACGCCGTGGAACAGCAACACGGCCCTTCAAATGTGACAGATGATAGTGTTGCTTCTGCCATGGACTTGGCAGCGAAACTCGTCAACGCTGATTGCTTTTGGAGTTGTTAATCTGAGTCAGGATGGTTTCGCAGGAAGACTCTCCCTGCATCTCCGGACTAACTTTCACCCAGGCTCTCACGCAGAGGCTGACAGGATTACTTAAAACTCCAGTCCCATTCCGAAGAGTACTACTCTCCATAAGAGACTATCAAAAAAACTTCTCTGCCAACCTCCTGGGATGAAAGCCAAAGAATGACTGGGGGATGGGGGAAGTGGGAGAGGTATTTAAGCATTTTACTGGGGTGTCTTTGCCTCCTTCTGGTGGCCAGGTTCTGAATTTCCAAAAGCAATGAATGCAGCTGTGGACTCTTCCCGTTTAAGAAGAAAAGTCCATTGAATTAGCTTGCACAACTCATTTCTAGGTACAAGAACTGCATGTTTCTGCACAACTCATCTCTAGGGACAGTATTATAAGGACAACATCCACATTTCTATTTGTTGACATAACCCAAAAGCAAAAAGACACAATAACAATGTAGATGAGGTTGAAAGAAGACAAATAGTCCATCGAGTTAGCTTGCACAACTCATCTAAAGGTACTGGACTTGCATGTTTCTGCACAACTCATCTCTACGGAAAGACCGACAAGAACAACTTTCACAGTTCTATAGGTGGACAAAGAATAATAAAAAAAAAGTGGCCCAATACTGATGCTTAAGTGATCCATGTATCACTTTTTGTTCAATTAGAGAAGAAATAGTTGTAGTTATACTAAATCTTTTAACCAGTTGTTCTATATGCCAATATCAGCTTTTTTTTTTTATATATATTTTTATTTATATCCAACAAAAGTGTCTCGAAACAATTATACATGGTGCAATTTCATATAAACATGAGGAACACAGTATCCAAAGTAACAAACATCACATGCTGAATTACTATAATAATTCCTATTGTACATTCCTTTTATTGCTAAATTAAACGTTCAAAATTTCTCAAAACCATCTCTTGTAAAAGGAAAAACCGAAAAAAAAGAAACAACCGAGGCTATGAGAGAAAAAAAGATAGAAAAGTTTTCCAATTTCGCACCTATGCAATCTATTCTCTAGATTCTATGTACACCTGTTGTTGGAATTTTTTTTCTCTTTTCACTTGTTCTCTAAGTTTTCCCCCAAATAATAATAAAAGAAGAAAAAAAAAAAGGGGGGAAGGAAAAGAAGGGGAGGGGTTAAAGAAAACCAAGTATCTACCATCAGTTATTGCCATAAGCCAAGTAATACCAGTTCTGTGTTTCTAAATGGATATATTAGATATTCATTTTCAGATGGTGATAGATTCTGGATAAAGACTGCCCACTTTCTAAAGAATAAAATAACATCATTTTCATCACTTAAATTGGTGTCAATCTGTTCCAGAATACATTGTTTTTTAAGACAGTTTTTAACCTCTTGGATACTGGGGGTTGCCCTACATTTCCATTTTTTATAAATCAAATATCGTACAGCTAATATGACTAGGTTGATGATTTTAGTATTTGCAGATTGACCTTCCGGATCCTTTCGAAGAAACACAATATCTAATGGTAGCAAAGTCAGAGGGGAGATTTCCATTGTCCCAAGCCAAAATTGTATTTTCATCCAACACTGTTGGATATTCGGACATTCCCAGATCATATGTATGAGATTAGCCGCAGGAAACGAACATCTAGGACAGCAATTGAAATCTAAATTCCTGCATCTAGAGCCTTTCTCAGGGGTAAAGAAGGTCATAAGTAAAAGTTTTAAATGAGATTCTCTCCAGGAAGATGAAAGAGTGGTTCGGGAAACCTCAGCAATTGAGAATTCAATTATGTTACTGTCATCGAGGTTTTGCTGCAAGATTGCCCCCCATTTGGTAGATATGTTTTCCAAATTAAAATCTCCTTTTAAGGAGCTTAGTTCTAGATAACTATGGGAAATTGACACAAGGCCATTTTTAACTAATAATAGCCATTTCTCTATGGGTCCCATTGTCCAATTCCAGCCGAATTCATTAACAAGGCTCAGAGCAAAATGCCTTGCTTGTAGGTATGCAAAAAACTCTTTATGAGAAAGGTTGAACTCCTCTCTTAAAGTACCAAAAGTCTTTATACATTTTCTGTCAAAATCTAGTAATTGAAACATTTTATTTAGCCCTAAAGCTTTCCATTTTTGAAATAGAGATGTTTGAATTCCTGCTTGAAAAAGAGGGTTACCGGTTAGAGGGATGAACTTAGATACATTATGCTTTATATTCAGAAGTTTACAGACTCTCCACCAAGCCTGAAGTGGAGTGAACATGGTCCTCATTTTTTTATCTCTCTAGGGAGATAGGTGGCGGTGCAATGAATAATTGCAGAGGGGACATAAGGGTTTATTATATTTTTTTCAAGCTCATTGTTAGTGACATAGTCCTTCACCATGAACCATGAAAGCATAGTTGTATATCTTAATGTCAGGCAAAGCTAAGCCTGCATATTTTCTAGGGAGAGAGAGTTTAGATAGGGAAATTCTAAGTTTCTTGTTTTGCCAAATAAATTTCCTCAGAGCAATATTATGTAGGAGAACATCTTTTCCCTTAAGAATCATAGGGGTATTTTGTAACACATAAAGTAATTTCGGGAGGCATACCATTTTATAAAGAGCAATTGGACCAGAAAGAGAAAGGGGAATACTTTGCCAATTTTTCAGATCCTTCATGATTTTGTTCAGCACTGGAGGGATATTAAGATTATACCACGCGTCCGGGTTAGAGGATATTGTAATGCCCAGATATGTAAAGGAATCAGCCACTATTTTGAATGGCATATCCGTGGGGGGGTCTTTTGGTTGCCTAATCCAGAGGAGTTCGGATTTTGAAGTGTTTACTTTATAGCCTGAAAAAGAGCCAAATTGTTTGATAAGTGAGACTAGTTTTGGAATATTAATAAGGGTATTAGAGATATATATTAGAATGTCGTCGGCGTAAAGTGCGATTTTCATCTCTTTCTTACCAATCTTAATACCGTTAAGATATTGTCTAACATATATGGCCAAGGGTTCGATGGAAATGTCAAAGAGAAGGGGGGAAAGGGGGCATCCCTGACATGTTCCTCTTTTGAGATAGATATCAGGAGAAAATGTACCGTTAACTATCATCCTAGTAGAAGCTGATTTGTAGAGATTATTGACAAAGTTGAGAAAATTACCAGTAAGGCCGAATTGCTGAAGAGAATGAAGAAGATGGTCAAAATGAACTGAGTCAAAGGCTTTTTCAGCATTGATCGAAATAATTGCAGCATTCAGAGTGTCCCCCCTTTCCCCCCCCCCACTCTGGATTTAAAATAGTCTATGGTTAAAAAGAGTTCCCTTATCTTGGCTGACAAATTTCGGTTAAGTAAAAATCCTGCTTGATCATTATGAATAATTTTGGGAAGAAGTAGTTGGAGCCTTGAGGCTAGAATTGAAGCCATTATTTTGTAGTCCACATTGAGCAATGCTATGGGCCTATAAGATTCTTTTTTTGTCAGGCTCTTTTCTTGGTTTAAGAATTAAGGTGGTATATGATGCTGCGAAACTAACTGGGGGGGTATTACCCTTTATATATATATGTCATTATAAACCGAGGAAAGGTATGGTGAAATTGCAGTTGATAATAACTTGTAGAATTCGTTAGGAAGGCCATGAGGGCCCGAGGCTTTATTCAAGGAAAGTTCTTGAATTGCTCTAGAAATCTCAATTTCAGATATGGGACTATTAAGAGATTCAGTTAGATCTGGAAGTAGAGTATGAAAAACAATTTTTTCCCAAAATGATTCTTGCTCAGAAAGATTTGAATTTTTTCAGAGAATAGAGATCCTGATAATATTTTGTAAAAACCTGTATAATTTCTTTTGAAGATGTTATAGTTTTCCCTTCTACCTGTAGAGATTCAATTAATGAAGAAGTTTTACCGGATTTTACTAATCTTGCAAGGAGTTTTCCCGTTTTGCTTCCATGTCTATATAGTTTAGCTTGAAATTTTAAGTCTTTCTGAGTAGTCTTGTATAGCAGAAAAGCATCCCTCTCCTTTAATGCTTGAGTATATCTTAGCCAATTTCCCGACGTCTTTTCTAGAAGATAAGAGTTGTATGAATTAGAGATAGACTTTAAAATTTATTTTTCCCTATGCTTAAATTTCTTTGTCCTATTTATGGTATAGGCTAAGATCTCCCCCCTTAGTACTGCCTTTGCCGCCTCCCAGAAAATGATCGGACGATTAACATAATCCTGATTAAAAGAGGTATATTCTTGAAATTTAGAATTAAGCCAGTTTTTGAACTTAAGATCAGATGCCAAGTATGTTGGAAAATAAAACCTGGAATATTTTGGAGTAGAGTTATTGGCGAGAAATTCTAGAAAAAACGGGGCATGATCTGAGATGCAAATAGGAAGGATTCCAGACGTCAATCTTGACGCATACAGCCTTTCATCTAGAAGAAATAAGTCGATTCTTGATAGGGACTTGTGCGCCTTAGAGATACAGGAAAATTCCCTGGAGTCCGGATTCTGCATTCTCCAAATGTCTCTAACTCCAAGAATCTGATACATTTTGAGAAACATTTTTTGTCTCTAAATTGTCTCTTTTGGTTCTAAAAGAAGAGTTCTTATACCTTAATCTATCTAGAGGGTATTGGGGCGCCATATTTAGGTCACCTCCAAGGATTAGGTAACCTTCTATGTAGGTAATTAATTTGGCTTGGAGAGTATCCCAAAAAGAAAAGCTAAAGATATTGGGGGCGTAAATATTACAGAGTGTGTATATTGTGTTAGCTATTTTGATTTTTACCAATAGGAATCTCCCCTCTGAGTCCGCGAATGTATGGAGGACTTGATATTTTAGCCTTTTCCCTAGTAGAATTGCTACTCCTCCTTTCCTTTGAGTACTCGGGGAGGCCAATACTTCATTAACCCAAGAGGTTTTGAGTTTAAGGACTTCTTCCATTCTTAAAAGAGTTTCCTGCAAAAAGGCAATGTCAGTGTTTATTTTTCTTAAGTGTGAAATGATTGTTTTACGTTTAATAGGTGATGTGATGCCCCCCATATTCCAAGAGGTTAATTTAAAGCCAGATAACATTTTTTAAAATAAGGAGGATAAGATAGAGAGAGTAAGGGGGGGGGGAATTTATCCCTGGGACCCATTTTGTTCCCAACCCAAACTATATCACAACGCTTGATAGACCCTCTATTGCACATATTAAATTATTAAATGATAGTTATTCAAAGCATCCTAAAATATGCTGTCAGACCCCTAAATTTTCTGATGAGAGGGTCTCGGTACAAAATTTCTCAGCATCTTTGGCTGAGTCAAAGAAATATGTTTGATCATTTGTTGAAATCTCTAGTCTAGCTGGGTAGGTTATCGTAGCCCTAATGTTTTGGTTTATTAATCTTGTACATATTGGGGCTAACTCTCTTCTTCTAGCAGCTGTTTCTGCAGAAAAGTCTTGGAAAATCATAATATTTGCCTCTCCTAGATATATAGGCTGATGTTTGCGATAATAATGTAAAAGTGTGACTTTGTCCTGAAAATTTAAAGCTTTCGCTATAATGGGCCTGGGTTTAGTTCTTGTACGCTCTTTGTCAATGATATGTGGACCTATCCGATGCGCTCTTTCTAATGTGATTTGTGATTGGGAGTGTGGAATTTTTAACAGTTGAGGAATGGTAACTGTTAGCAATTTGTACAAATCATCATATTGTTTGTCTTCTGGAACTCCAATAACTCTAAAGTTATTCCTCCTGGTGCGGTTTTCTAAGTCCTCTAGTTTGCCCTGAACTTTTAATAGGGTGGTATTCATAACTTCCAATTTAGAGTTTTGAGTCAGTGTCAGGTCTTCTAAATCAGAGGTTCTCTGTTCTACCTCTGAGAGTCTAGCAGAGAACTGTTTAAATTCATTTGATAATAACATAATATCCTGTTTAATTTCTAATTTGAGGGAGTCAAATTTTGGAGTCAGAGCGTCCGTTATATTGGATACTAAAGCTTGAATGTCTAAAGTTTCGGTCGTGTGTGGTAGGCTAGCAGTAGCACTATGTATGTCTGCTGCAGTTTCAGAAATGTTTTTGTTCCTCCTTTCCCTTTGACAGGCTGCCATGGCTGCAGGTGAGGTTTTTGCTTGTGTGGATAAAAATGTATCCATGTGAAGATATATATATAAAAAAAGAAAAAAAAAAAAAGAAAAAAGGAAAAAAGTGATCAGTGCTTTGTGTAAAAAGTGGGAGTGAAGGGATAGTGTTCGGGATCTTGTGGAGTTAGGTTTTAACTAGATAGTGTTCTTATTACGGACGAGACAAAGGGGGAAAAAAAAGTGAAGTGAAAAATAAGAAAAAAAAAAAAAAAAAAGTGTAAATTGTGTATATAGAAAATTTAAATCAGCTGTGGCAGTCAGCTAGGGATCTGAGGAGGGAGAAAGAAAAGCAAGAAATCAAAGAAAAAAAGAAAAGAAAAAGAAAAAGACTAAGCTGCTGTTAAATCTTGAAGCTGTACTTTTTCAAAGATAAGGCCTATTCAACAGACTAATCAGATTTGTGATTTGATTATACTTATAGAAACAATAAGATTAATTAGAGAAAAAGAGGACAACAAACACTTTTTGAGCTATGGGTTTTCAGCTTAAAGGAGTTCCTAGGAGAGGAATTTTCAGCAATGTAATAGAACAATCAGGGGGTTTCAGTTATGATACATACTATCAGGTAATTTAGTTTTTTCCCACCCAGGTTTATCAGACATTGAGTGTAAAGTTTTGCAAACGTTTATAAACCATGCATCACATTTTCTGAAAGAGCTTGTTTTTTTTTGTTTTTTTTTCTTTTCCTCTTTAAGAGTGTTAACGAAACTTAAGCTTTACTCTTATTGTATGTTCTATCAAAATAAACCTGATGTATTTGAAAAGAGAATTTGTTCTATTTTCCCCCTTTCTTCCCCCTATTCTTTCCTTCCCCTTCCCTTCCCCCTCCTTTAACAAGATAACAAAAGTAACACAGAGAAAAAGAAACAATCTTAAACAACAAATTGTCACTTAGTAAAAAACAGTCCCAAGAGTAACATTTGAAAAAAGTACTTGCGGCTATTCAGTGTTCCAAGGAACTCATTAGGATAGACAGGCAGTTTAACTACCAAGGGACATTTTCCTTCTTCACTCTCATACAGTATAGAAAGTCAAAGTAAGGCCTCCGTTTAAACCAAGAAAATGACAGACTTTGTATCACACCTCAGTCTGGAGGCGAGGGGTAGTGAATGAATGTCCTCAGCCAGAGTATCACTAAACCCCAGAAGGAAAAAGCAAGGACTGTAGGCAATCAGCTCTCCATTGCCAAAGGCCAAATCTACTGATTTTATTAAAGTCTGTTTAAACACCATATGGGCAGGTACTCTTCCTTAAGTTTCAGTCCGCTTCTAGCAGAGAGTGAAAAGAAATGGGTATGTGGCGGTATGTGCACTTTTCTCCTCAGGAACCGAAACAAACAGTGCAAGTATTTGCGAGACCTCCCCCAATGGCAAAAAGCAGTACCGGCTCCCGCACCTCCGTAAGAGCTCAGTAGGGCTACCTTGATACCTGCATGACAGCTTTCAAATGCCCCCCTCTCGCAACATCGGTGGGAGGGGGGAGAGGGAGCAAAATCAGACACACGGGTGAGAGCCTTCAGGAAGAGGGATCCGGGTCAGCCAGCAGGTGAGACACTTCGTAGGGCAGACAGAAAGAAGCGAGCCAGGTGTACAGCACAACCGAATTTCTACAGTTGTTTGACAATCATCAAGCCTCCCCCTCTCGCAACATCGGTGGGGGGGGGAGGGGCAGTATCCGGCTCGAGAAGTAAGAAAACAGTAGCCCACTATAGGAAGGATCCTGGAACATCCAATGGGTATCCCAAATAGTTACCGTCCGGTCAGGTAAAAACAGGCAGCGAGTGTATGACACAGACATGCCCGTTCTCTATATCAATTTATCGATGCCTCTGAAGTATATATGAAGCAATTCTAAGCTGTTTTGCCCCGTGTGTACAGGAGGATGTAATTGTGTTCACTGAGTACAGGGTAAGCTCATTTCAGCTCGTGTCCAGAGCGATTTTTTGCAGGAGTAGTTTGTTTATTCCCCCCTCACAGTGCGTCCGTAAGAGGGGGGGGGGGGGAGGTAAGATGTTGTCCACCGATCTGCCTTTACTCCAGTCTGTGACTGTATCTGGTCGGAGGTTCAATGTTCACAAAGTCAGGTAAACGGGAGACGAAAGCAAGCTGTCTATTCAAGCGTTAGTGGTGTACAGCAAAGTGCGCTGGTTATGCACTTAATGGAGCTCCGGTAGCGTTTGTACTAAGGCTAAACAAGCCGCCCAAGGTCTAGGGCTTTCGGCGCGGATATCTGCCGCCAAAGGCTCGAATGGGAATGCAGAGCAAGTGCTCACCTGGCCTTGCACTCTAGCTCCTCCCCCGGAACTCAAGCACCGCCAATATCAGCTTTTATCAGAACTTTAACCCCTTCACGGTGGCTGTCACAAGTTGCTTCCAGGGCTGTAGGTGCAGCAAGACTGCAATATTTCTGGTCACTGCAGCAGTGAGGCATATAGAAAAAGCACAATCTCCCTGCTCTGAAAGTGTCTTCCACTTCCAATATACAGCGTACAGCAGCTGTCACAAAAGTATTCATTTTGTATAAATCTGTGATATAGAACTATATCAACCAAATAATTTTTAAGCAATAGACCACTTTAAAATAAATTATTATAAATGAAAAAAGTAAATAGAAATTAATGTTAGCAATTGAGTTTACAATAAAGAAAAAAATATGGAAAGGAAGAAATTGTTCTTAAGCATTTACAGTAAATGAAACATTTGAAAAACTATGGAATATATCAATCTCCAGGAAACATGAAAAGCTAACATTTATTATAAACAGACTATAAAAAACAAACAAAAAAACAAACCAAGATTTATAAATGCTAACAAATCTTCTAGTAGTCTTAAAGTGACATACAATATAAAAAACAATACAGTACATTTGTTGATTTGTTCTCTTGGTATCCTTTGTTGAAAATGTACCTAGGTAGGCTTAGGAGCAGCAATGCATGTCTGGGAGCCAGCTGCTTATTGGTGGCTGCACATAAAACTAGTAGTGAATTGCTGCTCCTTCAAATGATAAAAAGAGAATAAAGTAAATCAAATAATAGAATTAAATTGGAAAGTTATTTAATATTATGTGCTCTGTCTTAATTACAAAATAAATGTTTTAGGTTTCATATCCCTTTAACACTAATTTCATCTGGCAGATCCTTTGCTCTAAAGGAAGCTTTTTGAATTTAAGTTATGACAGACATATCCTCAGCATAAGGAAGGCTAAAGTTCAGAAATAGACTGTAAACATAAGTCAGATGTTAAAAGGTTACACTATTTAAAGGGACATGAAACCCAAAAATTTTCTTTCATGATTCAGATAGAGAAAACAATTTTAAACATCTTTCCAGTTTACTTATATTATTTAATTTGTTTCCTTTTCTTGTTATCCTTTGCTGAAAGGATTATATAGGAAGGCTCATGAGCAGCAAAGAACCTATGTTGTCGATGCTGATTGTTTAAAATTGTATGTTCTACCTATATCATGAAAGAAACCATTTGGGTTTCATGTCCTTTTAAGGAAGCTTTGTTTTGTTTTTTTTCCGAGGCTTGCTCTGAATAGTTGACAAGGGTGTGGTAGGCTCTCAAACAATTATTAATACAGAGACCAGGCAAAGAAGGACAGCAAGGACTGAGTCCCTGCAGACACCTTTTTTGCTCCATACTCTGTAGCACTTCTGGGAGGCTTGTTTGCATGCATGGGAGGAATCCTAATTGGGAAATGACTTCCAGAAAGTCTGATGATGTTCTCAGGTTGAAAACACTGGGGGTTTGTGGGCTTCTGCTCAAATAAAATATTTGTGACTATATTTATGAAGAAGTCCAGGTAAATTACTTTGCAGTCTGTGCCTGACTACTTGTATAATGCATATTAGTTGAAGATTGCCATTTGTATGAGGTATATGGGCAACTTTTTGGCTTCAAATGCTGGGTAGCCAGAATGACTCCCCTCATATATTTATTTTAATCAAGGACACACTTTGATTTGTTGATTGACTCATGCTCTCCTCTTTCCATTACTGGTTCGGTGGCTTCACTTTTGCTTGGGCCGCACCAGCTGTTGGGGAAATCCTCTCCTGTTTTTTCAGATTGTGCAACAAGCACAAGTGTCAACATTTTATATAACTAAATACTTGTATAAAAATTGTTGAGGTATAAATGAAAACCTTTTTTAAGGTATGGAATAATCATTTCCCATACTATTTTTCCGCTTGTGCTTATAGATTCTGGAAAACATGGGGACCTAACATGCTGTTTCTGTAATATTTGTGGGATATTTCTTTATCAGGCCAATCCTGGCCAGTAGTCTTCTTATCAACAAGTGAAAATATAAAGAAAAATCCCAGAACTCAATATAACAGTTAAATGGAAGGAGGTAGGACAATCACAGCAGCAGATAGCCAAAGCAAGAACTTTAGGGCACCAAGGGGTTAAACAATATAGTTGACACAAGGCAGAGCAAATTTAACCAAATGGCAGACAGTCCAGAGTTACAGGGCACCAAGCGGTTAAACAAAAGTGTAGATCTCTAAGCAGAGCAGGGTTCAGCAACAAATAGTCAGTCCAAACTTTCAGAGTGCCAAAAGGGATAAGCAAAAGAGTAGTTACTAGGCAGGGCAGGTTTCAGCAGTAGGTAGTCAGTCCAATCTTTCAGAGTGCCAAAAGGGTTAAAAAAATAGTAGTCTTTAGGCAGAGCAGGGTTCAGCATCAGGTAGTCAATCCAATCTTTCAGAGTGCCAAAAGGGTTAAGCAATAGAGTAGTCACTAGACAGAGCAGGGTTCAGCAGCAGGCAAACAGTCCAATCTTTTGGAGTGCCAAAAGGGTTA
>CAJPDP010598864.1:0-10329 GCA_905336975.1 Bombina variegata variegata
CGCGAGTCTGCAGGGGGTGGCTTTGCACCAGCAGCTCACAAGAGCTGCTGGTGCAATACTGAATACGGAGAGCATATTGCTCTCCGCATTCAGCGAGGTATGTCGGACCTGATCCGCACTGTCGGATCAGGTCCAACATACCTTTGATAAATATCCCCCTCTATCTGAATCATTAATAAAATATTTGGGTTTACTATCCCTTTAAAGATCATATGCTCCTCCCAATTAACCCAATAGTCATCAAAATAGTGATCACTAGCTCCACATGAGTAACTGTTAGCTCCACATGAGTAACTGTTAGGAATAGCACCACCTAGTGGGGAAGAAAAAAACTGAAAAAATATATATCACATTAACAAATAGGAATACGATTTTTATTACCCCCCCCCCATAGGGAAAATGGTATCACATTAAAGAAATCCACAAAATTCTTCATTAAATAAATCTCTTTGATTATCTATACCTATTATAAAAAGGTTATGTAATCAATTTCCTTATTCCTACCAATTGGACCCACAGAGTCTAACTTAAAAATCCAAAAGGATTTTCTTTGCTAGCTTGATGCTCAGTTATACAGTCTTTGATCTTGCAAGTTGCCTATGTAGGGGAAATAACCAGTTGTGTTTGCCCTATGGTGGAGGGGTCATGCAATCCAAGTTTGCGTCAGAGATAATGGAAAAATAACTTGTAGAAATCCATGTTACTGGTCTTTTTACGTAGCCAGTTTGATACAGACTTAATTAAGTTTGTGTTGTACTCTAATCAGTCACTGTTACAATTACACTTTTCTGAGGTATTTTACAGCAAAAGCAGGCAAAATAAATAATGAATGTATATTGCAATCTTCTTATATTTCCTTTAAACATTTTAATGGAAGAAAAAATGTTGAGTATGATGCCCCTTTAAGGCTTTATTATATACATAATGCATAACATAATGCTATATCTTAAAATAACTTTTATGTAGCTCATACAATAATTGTTGCAAATGTTTTTTTATGTTCCCCTTCTTTACTGTCTGTTCTGTATTACTTTCTTTGGTCACATGACAGTTTCCTCCCTCCTTGCTACACATTCAAGCTCTTTAAGACATCACTTAGTGTGATTGCTGCTTGCCTTACACTTCACTCATAATTATGTCTCTATCACTTACCCTTGCAATGACATTGTTCTTCCTGTGTAATCCTGTATTTCATTTTGATAAATGCAGCATCCACTTTCCACAGGCAGGAGTATCTAACCTTGCATTTAGTTGCATCTTCTATCTAAGGATTTGTTTACCAGCATTAACAATTATTTCCATGTGCTAATAATTTGTTCTAGTTAAATCTTTATTTTAATTGTTATTGTTTCCACAAGGACATCAGGTTCCACACAGCAAAATTCCAAGGTAATACTCATAAATCATTGTGCGGATAGTGCTTTCAGAGGATTCCTAGTAGATACTCTTAAGACCAGGTCATAAAGCTTTTATTTACTTCCTAAGAAATAATGCTTTTTAACACCATTTATCATCACTTACTTAAACAATACAGCAAGGCTGAAGACATGTTCTTTCCAAGACTGAAAACAATGATCAGAAACTGCTAAGATATAATACCCTTTTTGTTATTATTTTTGTTTGCATTTGTTTTTGGTTAGTGTTTTCTCCTATGTAGACAACAGTGTCTATAATCAGTGCTTTTCTTTCAGAGTAAAAAGCTACAGACACTAAATCATAGGGGGATTTAGAAGTAAAATGGAACATTATTCCAGAATTTACTTTAACAGAATTACAATATTTGCAGGTTTAAAACTTTTACTGCTCAAAAACCTTCAGAGTATTTCAAAATAATTATTTGTTGAGTCTCATAGTTAAGTTGTTAAATAATGCAGAACACTATGGGGTAGTGAATGATGTCACAGGAGGATTTATAAATTATAAGGTTACACGCCATTATTTTAATCCTCATTTAAACTATTTACTGTCTCTTTCCTTCATCCAGAACCCTGTGCAGTGAGATTAACAGCAATCAAGATAAAATTTGCTTTTCGGAAATTCTTTGACGGACCTTTCAGTAGTGATGAGACTTCTTAGGTAATCTCAAACAAACAGAAAGCTTTAGAGAATGAGGCCTTCAATCCCTATTCATCATCACAATAATTTTAAAGTGAAGGTGAATTTCGATGAATCGGTGTCCGGTTTTTAATAAACCTTTTAAAAACAAGGGCACTTTAATTCATCAAAATTGTCATTTCACTCGTTTTCTTCAAATACTTACTTTTTAATCCTGACAGCTGCTGCAGTGCTTCCTCCGCCCTTCGCAAACCCTCTTTGTGGGTGCAAAATGATGAATCCGGATTCCTCCAATAACAGCGTTGCCTCAGGCCATGATTCCCCCAGGGGAGAAGCCGTGATTGGAGGAAGCCGGATTCATCATTTCTGACATATGAAGAGGTTTCCGACGGCCGGGGGAATCGCTGGAGCGGCTGTGAAGATTAAAAAGGTAAGTATTTGAAGAAAACAAGTGAAATGTCAATTTTGATGAATTAAAGTGCCCTTGTTTTTAATAGGATTAATAAAAACCGGGGACCGATTCATCTAAATTGACCTTCACTTTAAAGCTTTCTTTCTTTCCCTACTTCCTTTCTTTTTCATTCTTTTTCTTTCTTTCTTTCTTTCTTTCTTTCTTTCTTTCCTTCTTTCTTCTCCCATGCCACTTCAAATAAGTGTAAAACCGATGAGCCTCAACTATAACTATCTATCCCTATATAATACTATAATAGCAGATATGTCAAGATGGCGCTCTAAACATATATCTTGGCTAGGAAGAATTCATTGTATTAAGATGAACTTGTTGCCCCGAATATTGTATATAATGCAAACATTACTTATCCCCTTAACCCCCACGTACATACCACAACTACAAAGACAAATATTTGCACACAAATATGTTATCAAAATTCACAATTTTATTGGTCTACCCAACAAGAAAATAATTAAATTAAATAATATACCACTGGTAGTGTACAATGAAAAAATCTGTTTAAAACTAGTAGATAAAATCTGAGGGATGTACTGTTAAAAAATATTTCTGCTATATAGATTCCGGATAAGATTCAGTGTTGGAACTAAATAATGTCTTTTGTAACCCTGTTTGGGTAGCACTATACAGTTGAGGAACTCAAGTATCACATATACACAAGTGTCTGTGCAACCTAAGCGGTCTTGCTAGTGGTGTACACCATTAAGATGTTGCAAATATATGTTGCCACTCCTTAGTGTTATTGAAGACCGCCCCATATGCCATAGGTAATAAGACAAAGAATGCAGTTGCTAAGAATATTCGTTCATAAGAGGACTCACAGAAATTCGAAAGTTACACTTTCTCCGCTTGCCTGTCTCCTCTCCAGCATGCCGCACACTCAGTCTTCACCTGGTTGTACACTTGGGGCATGAACGTGACGTCCGGGTCATGTGATGAGTTTCTGACCAATGGCAATCTCGGACTATCGGCTTTTCATCCACAACTGATCCTTAGCTGTAAAAGTTTAGTGGGTAGTTTCAGAGCACCCTAATGTACCGCAAATAGGTGATAGACTGTATTACATGTTGAATCATCAAATTTATGTTGGAGGTACAACACAGGAATAGGAAATATGGTGCATATATGGTGGGAATGCCAAAACGTATTTCCATTCTGGGAAACTATAGCACTACGAAAAATGGGAAGAAGGGCAGCTGGGGCTAGTAACCACTCTTTCATAAAATGAATGTAACAGTAAGCCGATAGATTCATCTGTACTATTAACTATAAGTTAAAACTTAACTTTAATAATAATCTTTAAAAATGAGGCAAAAGAACCTCTCACCAATTTACCTACCACAAATAACTCTAAAAAGATAAGAACCACTGTGAGTCACTCCCCTGTATTCCTGGACGATAACTGGAAGCGTCGGCTTCAGGTGCCAGGAGCAATCTACACAGTGGTCTTAGCAAAAGGAACGTAACAAACGCGTTTTGGCCACTAAATGGACCTTTCTCAATGTGTGTATAGTTTTGACAAACCGAGCACTGAATAGCATTGCATTTTAAACCCTTTTTCATAGTGTGTCAGCCTATTACATGATCTCTCTAATACATGCCCAAAAAGTGAACCTATCATATCCATCACCGGTTCATCAAAGGGGCGTTGCTGTCATCACTATGTATTGATTGGGTCAGAGCCATATAATGTCTGGTAACCAATCATGCAACATCTCCAGTACATGCCGCAAAATGAGCCTAGCTTATTCGTCATCGACTTGTCAAATGGGCATGACCATCATTGTATGCATATTGATTGGTTCAAGTCTTGCTGACATTATCAATATGGGAGGGCTTGCTATTCCGGAATACTGGGACATGGCATTGCACTTAATCTACCATATCCTCCTCAGTTAATAGTTAGATAATCAAAATAGGAATTCCCATAGATCCGATTCAGTGAAGCTTATATGAGTGACGGTGCCTGGTGTCAAATTTATCACTTAAACATCCAAACAATCGTCACTTCTATTTTAGCCGTAGGACATCACCCATTTGGATCCACTAATTTTCATTTGTTCCTTGGTCTGGTATCTCATATAAATTAACATACCATATGGTGATTTTGAATAGGTCAGTATTACTGTCCCATACAAAGGTTAGTTTAGAAATTGTATTATTTATTAATAATACTTGCCAGCAATTTTTCATGCAAACTATTTTTAATTAATTAGCCCTTTTAGAATATGCACAGATCTCAACATGTTTTATGGCACTTTAAGTGCATTACATGTTATAATTATTATTATTTATTTTAAAGCGCCAACAGATTTCTCAGTGCTGTCCATGGGTACAAAGATAAAAGTACAGTACAATAAAATATAAAAGACACCAGACAAGTTTAACAAACAAACAAATACAGGGGGAATTTAGGGCCCTGTTCCTGTGGGAATGTACAATCTAGATGTTACTTCTTATCGTTGATTTTTTTGGGTATTTTTTGGTAAAATACTAACACTGCTACGTTTGAGCACAGAAGAGATGGTGGTCTTAACAATTTATAATCTATGCCTAATGGTGTACAGTATATCATTGCCAAATCACATTACTTTATCATCATTATAGGAATACCCAGTAATTATTGTTTTCATTCATGCCGTGGGGCATGACTGAATTCAATTTAAAAATCCATCTTGTTTCCTTTTGTAGTAACAATTGTTCTGTGTCCCCTCCTCAAATACCTGATCTTAATTTCTCTAACATTTATAGGGAATAGTGTTTCCATTATGGCATTGTAAGAAATATCTTGCTACGCTAGTGATCTTTTTATCTTTCTCAACATTTTTTTGCGTGGTCCTGATGTAACTCAGTTCTTCCATCATTCTTTTACCCAGACACCTGGTAGACACACAGTATATTACATAAGTGCTTTTACAAGTGATATGACTGTTAATTGTCCACTTGCTTTGGAATCTATCAACAATGGTTTGTTTTTTCACCATATACTGGCACACTTTGCAATTACCACAAGCTATAGATCCTTTATACAAATGAGGTTTCTTTGCATTTCTGTCGAAATGACTTTTGGTTAAACAATCGTTAAGATTATTTGCTCTTATGAAGGTAAATAAAGGTTAGTCTGGGAGCATGGATTAGTAATTGTTTATCAGCTTTCAAGACATGCCAGTGCCTCTTTAAGATGTCTGATATTTGTGCACTTTGAGGGGAAAAAGTTGAGATAAATCAAAGGGGATTTGTGTTACTCTGTTGTTTAGGGATTAATAGCTCTTTTTTGTTTTTATTCATAGCTATATGTTATGCTCTTGTTAGGGACTTTCTTGAGTAGCCTCTCAAAAGAAACCTTTCTCTTAGGTCCTGTGCTGCTTTCTGAAAATATTCCAAAGTTTTACTATTCCTTCTTATTCTGAGGTATTCCCCCATTGGTAGACTTCTAACTGTCGAGGGATGGTGATAACTACTGGCACACAGGATGTTATTAGTAGCCGTGGGTTTTCTATATGTGTCAGTCTCTAGGTGGTTATCAACCCTCTTAATTACCAGATCAAGGAATTCATTCTTCTTTTCATTAACCGTAGTGATCAAATACAAACCAAAAGGGTTAATATTAAGCAGCTTAACAAATGCTTGCAAAAGTTCTTTGGGACCATTCCAAAAAAAGAAGACATCATCTATATATCTGGACCAGTGGGATATGTGCCATATATAGTGTCTTAATGTTTCATTAAACACAACCGTTTCCTCCCACCAGCCCAGATATATATTGGCGTATGTCAGGGCATATGATGTCCCCATCGCTGTTCCACACACTTGTAGATAAAATATATTGTCAAAAACAAAATAATTAG
This sequence comes from Bombina variegata variegata, assembly GCA_905336975.1. Lineage (NCBI taxonomy): Eukaryota > Metazoa > Chordata > Amphibia > Anura > Bombinatoridae > Bombina > Bombina variegata. The sequence goes on from CAJPDP010598864.1 coordinate 6,373, forward strand.
GATTTAGAACAAATCCTAAGAGTTTTACAAGGAAATCTTTAGTTTCATTTGACATGGTGTCATTTTTCTGTAAGTAGTATGAAACTGCCTTGCATCCCCATTGTGTGTCGATACCTGTGTACAGTGTTTACATCACACATTACTAATAGGGATTCTGGAGTAATTGTTATTTTGTCAATTTTATTCAATATGTGCATGGTGTCTTTAGGGTTTGAAGGAAGTGATTCAACTATGTAACGTAATCTAGCATCAACATATTAGCTTGCTTTTTCTGTCAAAGACCAAATGCTAGAGATTCAATGGGGCCTTCCTCGTGGGCAGGACATATTTTTACGTATCTTATGCAGCAAATAAAGGGTCACTACTTTAGGTTGCTTAACTTCCAAGAACTTAAATTATTTTTGGTCGATGAGACCTTCTGCAAAAGCGGAGCCTACTAATTTGTTGTACTGCTCCAAAAATGTTTCTGTGGGGTTACAAAAAAGGCATTTCTTATTTTTACTGTTACTATAGCTGCTTTTTGGCTTCCTCTACATACATAGATGTTGGCCAGATTAGAATGTTACCACCCTTGTCACTTTGTTTTATCTGGACGTCAGTCCATTGTGTTAGTTCCTTAAGAGCTTTCTTCTCACCTTTCGATAAATTGTTTCCCAACTTTGCACACCAAGTTTAAGAAAGTTATGGTATTATAAGATGTACTATTGGGGGTACAATGTGAGATTTGTTTTTTAGAATATTGCACCAGCAAGTATCATTAGCCTTTACATATTGATAATGTCAGCAAGACTAGAACCAATCAATAGGCATACAACAGTCACGTGTGTACTGGAGACGTTGCACGATTGGTTACTAGACGTTATATGGTTCTGACCCAATCAATACATAGTGATGACAGCCACGCACCTTTGATGAACCGGTGATGGATAGGAGAGGTTCACTTGGGGGCGTGTATTAGACAGATTACATAATAGGCTGACACACTATGAAAACGGGTTTAAAAGGCAATGCTATTAAGGGCTGGGTTTGTCAAAACTATACACACATTGATAAATACCCGTTTAGAAGCTGAAATGCATTTGTTAAGTTCCTTTTGATAAGACCACTGTGTAGGTTGCTCCTTGCACCTGAAGCCGACGCTTCCAGTTATCAACCAGGAATACAGAGGAGTGACTCATAGTGTTTCTTATCTTTTTAGAGTTATTTGTGGTGGGTAAATTGGTGAGAGATTCTTTTGCCTCATTTTAAAAGATTATTCTTAAAGTTAAGTTTTAACTTATCGTTACCTCTTGCATAGTACAGTTGAATCTATCAGCTGACTGTTACATTCATTTCAGGAAAGAGTGCTTACTAGCCCCTATCTGTCCTTCTTCCCATTTTTTGTAGTGCTATAGTTTCCCAGAATGGAAATAACTTTTGTCATTTCCACCATATATGTGCCATATTTCCTATTCCTGCATTGCACCTCTGACATATATTTGAACTTGTAGGATATATTTCTGCTCAAAGTTAAAGGGACTTGAAACCTACATTTTTTCTTTCATGATTTAAAAAGAGCGTGCAATTTTAAACAACTTTCTAATTTACTTCTATTATCTAATTTATTTCATTATCTTGATATTCTTTGCTGAAAAGCATATCTAGATAGGCTCAGTAGCTGCTGATTGGTGGGTGCACAAAGATTTCTCAAGTGATTGGCTCATCCATATGCATTGCTATTTCTTTAACAAAAGATATCTAAAAAATAAAACAAATTAGATAATAGAAGTAAATTTGAATGTTGTTTAAAATTAAATTCTCTAACTGAATCATGCAAGACATTTTTTTGGGTTAAGTGTCCCTTTAAGTGCCGTCTGTGTAATATTTTATAATTCAATTCTAAAATTCTGCAAGAGATGGAAGATTGTTTCATGCTACAAAATATTTTAAGAGATTTTTTATATGAAAGTCAATATCTAATTCTGAGCCCCAGTTGAGTAGGAATTGTGGAATATACCCTGGGCTTGTTTGTTTTAGGATGCCATAAATGAGCGAAAGTGTGTGTGTAATCTTTCCATTATGTGAGCATAGTTTCGCAACAATTGTGGTCGTAATAGATTGCATTTATCTTTGTGTTTGAATATTTTTCGTATAACTAATTTTAAAGGGGCAGCACCAAGTTTTCTAGGTAACTCCCCTGAAACCTCATTATTTCCTTAATGTTATCATATCACAGTGCCCATATTACTCCTTTTTTGTAGAAAAACTATAGCACTAGTAACATCTCGTATTCTCAACATAGATATAACCTTAAAACCAAATATTTGGCTATTTCACGGTTATCCCCACTATCTACCAACTGAACATAAAAAATTGCTTAATGTAATATGCAATGCTGCAGGAGCTGTTGATTGGTGGTTGCACATACTGTATATGCCAATGTGCTCAGCTAGCTCACAGCAGTGCATTACTGTTCCTTCAACAAAGGATACTAAAAGAATTAAACAAATTAGATAATAGAAGTAAAATGGAAAGTTGTTTCAAATTGTATTCTCTATCTGAATCATGAAAGAAACCTGTTGGAGTTCATGCCCCTTTAATGCTCATATCTTGTTTATTCAAACTCATACTGATTTTTAAATTTGTATTAAAGTTTGCCAAGGGTTTGACTTTGGTGGTGGTTTTGAGGCATTATGAGTAATTGAAACCATAACATGGAATTCAGATTCAGGCCTTAATAACAAGTAGAGTTAAAAAATATTAGCGCTGTTGTGCGTTAACATTTCTCAAGTGACATCAATAGCGATTCTATTTTTGCACTGATATTGCAAGTTCAAAGTTATTTTGTATCCCTCAAGCAATAGTCTAGGGCAAGGTTCTATGGGTTAGGACCCATTAGTGGGTCCCAATACCATGTTTACTGGGTCGCAAGCACTGTTCCCTCTTTGTCCTATCTCTACTTCTGTTCTCTATCCCTTGGCTCTCTTTCTCCCTCTCTCTTCCCATATACTCTGAACTCTGTACCACCCTCTTCCTTAGTTCTGTCTCCCACCCTCTCCCCTCTGTTCTCTCTCCCACCCTCTCCCACCCTCTCCCCTCTGCTCTCTCTCCCACCCTCTCACCATCTGTTCTCTATCTCTGTCTCTGTCCTCTCTTTTCTCTCTCTCCCTCTGTCCCTTTTCTCTCACTCTCCTCCTATTCTCTCTCTTCTCTCAGTCTCTCCCTTGAAAGTGTATGTGTTATATAAGAGTGAGTGTGCGTTGTTGTGTGAGAGTGAGTGTGTGTGTTGTAGTTTGCAACTTGTATGAGAGTGTGTGGTGTGTGTGTTTTGTTTGAGAGTGGGGTGTGTGTGCGTTATTATTTTTTACAACACTTTCAAGTTTGACTACAATTAGGAATGAAGTATGCACACATTTTAGTCACTATGCCAAACATTACAGCTATCTTGCTGTATTTACTTCAGAAATGTTGGTCGATTTATCATGGCCTGAATGGGGCCAAATACCCCTGTTTCCACGTGAGCCTTCAGGCTTGCCGGAAACAGGAGTTAAGAAGCAGCGGTCTTAAGACCGCTGCTCCTTAACTCCTACGCCTCCTCTGAAGCTGCAGTCTGCAATCCGCCCGATTATGTACGATCAAGTTGATTGACACCCCCTGCTAGCGTTCGATTGGGCGTGAATCTGCAGGGGGCGGCAATGCACAAGCAGTTCACCAGAACTGCTTGTGCAATGTTAAATGCTTACAGTGTATGCTGTCAGCATTCAGCGATGTCCGGCTACAGCGGATCATGTCCTCCAGACATTGATAAATCAGCCCCAACGTGTAAAATTTGGGTTGTGATTTTATGTGGTATGATTGCGCTGGGTCTTGGGAAAAGTTTGAAGAAGCCTGGTTTAGGGCATGCTAACATCTGCATGCAGATAGCACGCGTGCACTAAATCCCTTACATAATAGACTTTTATGGGGGCTCACAGTAAA
>CAJPDP010598942.1:0-10278 GCA_905336975.1 Bombina variegata variegata
TGCACATACTTACATACTGTTACTTGTAAATGCATTTTGTTATTATATAATTTATGTATGTGTCCGTATCTTTTAAAACAAGTTAGTTTAACCTCCTGTTTGCTAGTACAACTGAATTACTGTGTCGCGAAATAATGTAGGTCTACAAAGTGTGTCACCAACATGAAAAGTTTGGAAAGCTCTGCTCTAGTGCTTTGGTGTTTTCTTATGAAACTAAATTGTTAAGATTCTTCTTAAAATATCAGTTTTCTAAGATTCTGAAAAAAGAAAACTGGCTTCATGTGGTGAGTATCTATTAGGTATACAGAATGTTATTATTCTGGGAAAAGGGAATTCAACACAATTTTTTAATATATATTAAAGAAGTCAAGATCTGAAACCACTCTAAAAGAGCAAAGTAGATACATAGGGATTTATATTGGGGAAGGATATTTTAAAAATATCAACATTTTGGCCCACGTGGTCAAAAGTTTACGGACAAATATACTGATGGCAAAAACTTTATTGCAATTTTTTCAACATGCACCTAGTAAAGATTTCCAATGTAAGTAAATATGCTGTGTTACCTTTACCTTCAATATTCTTTTTATATCATTTGGGTTTAAAAAACAAACAAAACAAAACTCATGTAATATTTTGCATCTAGTTCACTAAATTTTGAGCAAACATGAGTAGTTTTGCAGGCTGAATTAAAGGGACATTGTACACTAGATTTTTCTATGCATAAATGTTTTGTAGATTATCCATTTATATAGCTCATCTAGGGGTGTTTTTGTAAAAATGTTTTGCTTATTGTTTAATAACATTGTGCTGGTTTTCATACTCCTATCCAAGCCCCAACAGTTTAGATGTATACTGATGTCTACAGACTCCTGCTTGTGTATCGGGTCTTTTCATGTGCTGGGGAGGGGGAAGTGTCTGCTCTTCCTGCTTTCTCAGCCATTTCATTTGGTGTCCCAGCTTAACCTCCTCACCAGTGCTAAATTGTGAGCTTCTAAGTCAGTTTTTAAAAGGTTTTATACTGGATTTTATTTTCAGCATCTGTACATATACTTCTTTAATGTAGTGTCTATTACATGCAGTTATATGTAAAAGGTGTATACTGTCCCTTTAATCTTGAATGAGGTACAATAAAGGCTAGAACCAGAATATGAAGTGATTTGAAGGGGATTTGGGAAGAAATTATTTTCTCTCAGCATAAAATTAGTTCACAGAAAAAACTGATTATGAAGAGGATAAAATAAGATGGGTAGAAATATAAAAAGTACTAATCAAGGGTATTTTCTAACAGTGAAATACCTGGAGTGTTTTGACATACTGTATATGATTAATATTAAAAAATCAACATTGTACATGGATAATTTAGTAAATTTACCTTGTGTCCGTACTGGATCAGATATTGGACTTGGATCACTTAGACCTTCAACATTGATGGCTCTCACCATGAAAAGATAAATTGTATTCGGTCTTAGCCCTTTGACAGTATAAAGTGTGGTCTTCACATGATTAGCTACAGTTTGCCAGCTATTGCTAACAGATTGACTGCAAAGAATGATAAAGAAACACATTATCTAAAAACACACTATATTTAATGGAAAGAAGCTTGACTACTGGTACACCATATCATTTATTAGATCAGTATAAAATATGTACAGGGTAATATACATCAACAGAACCAAAGCAGGTTAAATATAAAACAATTTGTAATCTGTTGATGAACCCTATGAAAATATGTTTATATTTTATAAATAAATGCTTAGAATTGTACCTGAGTAGCAACAAATAATAAATGTTTTCAATAATAAGAAAGAAGAACAACTAATGAGGAAATTGAAGAAAATTATTGTTTCCTACTAATTTAATTAGAAATAAATTGCATTATTTAAAGTCGATTTTATACATTATACATAATCTTGAGCTAATTCCAAAGAAAACTGTTCTTTCATCTGTCAATAGAATGCAGATAGTTTCAAAAACTGCCCATAACATTTTCAACCTTAAATGTAAATTATTTCTGCAAAACCTACCTGATTAAAAACAATAACAAAAAATAATGGTGCAGACTCAAGGTATACTATATGTGTTATTTGTTATTCCTATATGTCATGATTCTATTAACAATTTTATTTCAAGGGTATGTGTGTCCCAGCATCTAAATGTGCAAAATGTGTGACTGCCAATGATGTATCTAAAATAAGATTCTGATTGTTCAGTGGTTGATACAATGCTATATGTCCATGTTTTTAAAGCACATCATAAGTTGCAAGGCTAGCTAGTGAGTCATTTACACACCTGAAAGCCTCTATGATATATGAAGTGACAGGTAGGTTTCCCGGTGAGCCAAGCTGCCATGATAAGGTAACACTATTCTTACTGACATCTGTCACTTGAGGTTTTGATGGAGATCCAGGTAGATCATTTAGATCATAATTCTTGCTGACAGACACACCACCTGTTTCTGGTGATAAACATATTAACCTTAGTAACAATTTTATATATATTTTATTAATTTAGTTTTTTTTTCTTGCCATAGTCTAGTAGTACTTACCTGTGACCTCTAAAACGGCACTCCATGTTGTTTCACCACTTGAACTTGTAGCCACACAAGTATATGTGCCAGAATCAATTGTCTATATGAAAAGATAGTGATTATATTGATTCAAGCAAGCTGGATCTGATGCAAATACTACTTGAAATATATGTTATACTATAATATTCTATTCAGTAAAATGCATTTCTGTTTATAACTAGTACAATCATAATATAAAATAATATTTTGATTTCAAAACCCACATTTAGGAGGAAATGACAAAAATAAACACATTTTACTTTACAACAATACTCAAGTGGCGTCTCTACAAGATTATATTATTACAGTATATGAAAAAAATAATTCTGTCTTTGATGTTATTTATTTATTTATTTTTAAAACAAGCTAACTCGGATTCTAATTTATTTTATCTTTACTTCTATTAACAGATCCATGGGATTTTGCATTGTCACAAAGAATAGAGAGATGCATCAGTTTTGTGGATCTTATATATTTTTTTAAAAATAATTTGGTTTCTAAGCTGATCTCTTTAAGATGAGTGTTATGGCTCTTGGCACTTGAATTTTACATTTTTGTTTTAAATTTGAAGCACTTTTACAATGTTGCAATAGTCAAAAGGGGCATGACAGTAAATATGACTTGCAAGCTGTTTAATGAATTGCTGAATAAACTTAGCAGATACATTTAAAACAATAATGATTATAGATTTTTGCCTGTTGGCAGATTAAAAGGACCTTTCTTGCACTCTCAAAGTCAGCACTTTCTGTGACTACTTTGGCTGAATGGTAAAGCCAAACAAACCACATATTGTATAGCCCTGTTCTTGAATGGGAACACACTACAGCACCTATAAAAATAATTTTTGCATGTGCTTCACTGAAACTATTTCTATGGCAAGAAGCAAATTTACAGGTGTTGAATGGCAAAGTACCATTCAGGAAAATAGCCTGTCTGAATGTATATCTTGAGTTGTTGTATTGACGAAGCTTGCAAAAAACATTCAACAGATGGACCAGTATGAGGACTGTGGAATACCTTTATAATACATTAAATTTGCAAAGAAAAATAAAATAGGAAAACATTTAGAAAAATGTATCTACAAAGTGTAACTGGTAATCAGCAATGCATTAAATTCAAAAAGTATAGAAACCTATCTTACAGTCAATCAGGAGTTGTTTATGAGAATATATCTAATTTAATGTTCTGGTTAACCTGAAGAAATACATCTGTGTGTGGAAAAAGGCATGTTACATATAAGTGATATGTTATTGAAACTAGAGAGTAATTATTTTAGGTGGAATATGTATATATGCGGGTGGAACATTTATTACAAACGTTTTTTTTTATCACAAAACATAATAGCCTGAAAATCATTGACTAAGTTGATATTAAATGTGCATTTTCTAGTATGTTTTCCTAATTAGGATAGTTGTGACAAACTTTAATTGTTCTTTCAAACATGTTTGGCATAAACAACACAATTTACATGCAATAAATTATGACAGGACATTTGCATACTAAGACACATTAAAATATCCTCTGTGCAAAATTGTAAATATAATGGCATGTGAACAATACATTATTGTGATATTAATCAGTAAAGTCAATTAACTATATACAGTACTGAGTGTTCCAAAAGATGCTTAGGATCAGTGAGCTCCCACCTTGAATTGCTGCTTTTCCAGCAACTCCAGGGGATCCTGCCTACTCAAGCGGACTATTTAATCCAGCAGTACAATAAAAATGCATTAACCTTTGTGGTCAGTGCCTGCCTTCAGTATAGAGTAGAAGACTAAATTGTTTACTCAAGGAGTGCTGACATTCATTTTTTAATAAATTCCATTTTGCTCAAAGGATGTTAATAATTAATTTATGGCTAGTGACAGACAGCGACAGACAAAAATGCCAATGCATTTAATGTTTTATCTTTATTCACTGAAACTATACAAATAAATACATGTCTCTCAATCAGTCTATCATTCTATCTATCTATAATTTATCTATCATCTATCTATCATCTATCTATCTATCTATCTATCTGTCTATCTATTTATCTATCTATCATCTATATATCATCTATCTATCTATCTAGCTATCATCTATCTATCTATCTATCTATCTATCTATCATCTACTGTATCTATCTATATATCTAGCTATCTAGCTATTATTCTATCAGTCTATCTGCTTTCTATCTACTTTGTCTCTATTTGGCTTTCTCATCCACTGACATTAAATTCAAAATAAAATTTTCTATAATATCTATAAAATAACTATAACTATAAACATGCTATCAGATGGACTGATCTCACAATTTGTTAATGCCAATATTTATTTTGAGCTCTGATACTCATAACCCATACCCCCTGCTCTAAATTTCCCATGTATTGTGAATATAGAGTATAACATTTGAATATTGAATGCAGCAATGAACACTGAATGAACATTGAACATTAAATACAGCACTTCTTTGTTGTTTGAATGTAGCAAGAATTATGCATGTTGAATGTTTGAATGTAGCAAGAATTATGTATGTTGTACATACCAATCATATTAAGGTACTGAAAAAACATGGTACTATCCCTACTAAAAATATTTGCATAAAAAAAATGAATTCAACTACATTGAAACTGAAAAAAATACTGAATACAATTGATAGCAAAGCATCAATTGTTTACTAGCTGATAAGGTAAGCTCCCACGACTTTTCATTTAGTAGGAAAACAAATTATATTTATTTTGAAAAAAAGCATAAAATCCAAATGTGCTTAATGAATTTGTAAAACTTGTTTACTTACTTTCAGAGACCTAATTACAAGTGTTCCTTGATCTTGAATGGATAACCTTGTATCTCTCCCCATGAAATTGAATCCTTCCTTTAGCCAACTTATGATGGGCATTGGATCTCCGGTAGCCTTACATTTTAGCACTGCCATTCCATCGACTGCCAATGTCTGATTGGCTGGACCTTGCAAAATTATAGGTGGTGGTCTGTCTGTCAAGACTAAAAATAAATAGACAGTAGATATAAAAAATAATTTTAAATATATTCCATATAATATATTAAGTGCAATGCAAACTCAAGTGCTGACTAAATTTATATTCAAAATTATCACATAAGTGTATTGCATGCTTTTTTTATTAGCTTTTCACAACAAGAGACGATTAATCTATGTGGGACATATATATAACATTGTGCTCTCCCCTGTGGAGTTGTGGTTGACACTGCACTAATTGGCTAAAATGCAAGTCAATAGATTATAAATAAATAGCCATGTGATCAGGGGGCTGTCAAAAGAGGCTTAGATATAAGGTAATCACAGAGGTTAAAAGTATATTAAAATAACCATGTTGGATAAGCAAAACTGGGGAATGGGTAACAAAATGATTATCTATATTTTCAAACAAAACATTTTTGGAGTTGACTGTCCCTTTAATATTATTCAGAGCCACACAACACATCATGCAACCTTTTGCTCTCAGCTCTGCTTATTAAAATATATATTGATTAATTTGAAGTTATTGACACAGTTTAACAGAAAATAATGTAAGAGAATGAACAATAGTTTTAGTATTGAATCTTCAGTCAATTAGGATTCCAGGCTATTTTTTCTATATCATTTACTCCATATATTTTTATGGAAGTTTCATGTTGGAATAATTTAATGGATTCCATCAGACGATTAGGTTTATGGATGCACTAGCTTGATATCTGCAAATTTCTGTATAAAAAACTAATTCATTTTAACCACCTAAATTTGTGCCCCATAATCCTCTAAATGAACTGGATCAATAAGAGATTAAAAGTCTTTTTACCAGAAAGAAATCTTGGCTTCAAGGATGTTCTGGGTGAGAGATTGGTACAGGTTTCCATGACACTAAGGTCAAAGGTTAAATGAACACTTAAAGGTTCCAGTGAGGTGTGAATAGCCATACTGTCACTATAACCAGTACCTGTAAATCCTCATTACAACAACCTTCAATTGCTTTACCACTACATTTTGAATATATGACATTGTTGTAAATAATCCTCTTTGTATGTTATATCAATAGCTTCAAAGTATAGTTTTTTCTCAGCATTTGGCATATCCCTAAGACTAATCACCCAATATTTATAAACTTCCTGATTTTTTTATGTTTTATTTAAATAGTTTTTTAATGTACATGTAGCACTTTACCAGTTAGGTGAGTATAAAATAATTTTGTATACCTAAAAAATTGCAATTTTATGAGTTATGACTCACTAATATAGCAAGGATGTTATGAATTTAAAAATAAGAGAAATGACAAAATGGCACAAAAAAGAAAAACACTTTCTGAATGAATTACTTTTTATTCAAGATTAATGTTAATTCAATAATGAATACAACATTTATTTCTATCAAACGTATCTTTATTTTTTATAATTAAATTACTTCATATTAGTGAACTCTATGAATGATAGACCAATTTTTGCGATATTTTAATAGTCTAAAATATTCTTATTTTCAGAGTATATTTACATATGTTAGGTATCTAACTTTCCGAAAAATGGAGAACAAAATTGAAAAAGTCCTCTAAGTGAACCAAAAGACATACATTTATTTCAAAATAATATATATACATATACAATGAACTTTTAGATTCAAAGTTAAATTGCATGAAAAATATTTAATTAATAATACATTCTATGTATATGAGTAAGTTATTTAGGATAGTAGACAGACAGACAGACAGATTTATTAATCAATCGATAGATAGATAGATAGATAGATAGATAGACAGAAGCAAATATACAGCCATGAAAAATATCTATATGTTTATGTACTGTGCACATACAGCATCATAAACCATAACAATAAACTGAATAGTTTAAAAGTTAAAGCATTCATAAAATGTGTCTAACTGTAAGCATTTACATCTTACAATAAAATGGTATAGTTCACTAGATACATTTAAACTTCACAATACCAATATGATTTTTGTTCCATTAGAATTACACTACACTCATCCAGCACAAAGACTTTTTCATCAAAGCTATCCTTGAACCTGGCATGCTCCCCTCAGCTTTGAGCAGTAAATCTGCAAAGGACCAGCAGGTGCAAGCATTAACAGTTCAATGTTCTCTCAGCCAATGTTTGTGCCTTGTACTATTCCAATCAGCGCATTTGCCCTGAGTCACCTCCGTGCCACAGACAGATATTGAAAAACATTGCCTCTCCATTAATTGTAAAGACCTTTTAATCTAAACAGTAATTTGAATTGCATAAAATGCAGCACTTTGTTTAACAGGGAACAAAAGAGAATTAACTAAACAGAGTAGCAATTAGAAAACATAAGGATATCGAGGAACTGCAAACATAAATAAAAAAAAGAGAACACCGTGATTTTAAAACAGCTTAATGTGTTAATTTGCAAATCGTTAGCTTTAAAAGTACTTAAGCAGCAGAAAAAAACCCCAGCTAACGTATAAAGAGATGAATATAAGATACAGGAGTATAAAAAACATAAAGTAAAGAATAAAAACGATCTAAATTTGTCCTTCAAAATAGTAATATTTTGTCGTTGTTTGTGTATTTAGAAATGTCTACAGTTGGCCAAGAAGCCTTGCTGAGGTGAGTGCTGTTTGCAGGACAACATAGATATCTACTTTTAGCCCATATCAAAACAAGACAAATAATACCCTTTATTAGATCATCATAAGTAGCTTAAATGAACATTAAACACAAGTATATTTTATAAGCATAATATTGCAGTTAAGCTACACCACTGTTTTTCAAACCTGTCCCCAGGCCTCCCTAACATGTCAGATCCTCAGGATTACCTTGGGTGAGCTTAGGTAAAATAAAAATAATCTGCTAATTATTTCACTTGTGCTCTAGTTTAGATATCCTCAAAATCTGGCCTGTTAGGGAGGCTTGAGGAAATGTTTGAAAAACAGTGGTTTTCACTTACCTCTAGTCATGGGTGCTCTCATGTTGAAAAGGAGCTGTGAATTCATCATGTCAGTGCTGATATGTTTGCACATGTGAAACAATTTTCCTTCAGATAACTTCAGTGTATCCTAGCTTCCAAAACGGCGGCACCCAAAATTAGAGGGAGGTGGTGCATAGCTTTGAGGGAAACTAACATGAAATGCATATTGCATAGTTGCATAATTAAAGGGGTATTTAAGTAATTTTTAAATGTATGCATCAGAAATTATTTACTGCATTGCAAATGATGGCGATACAAAATAAATGTTTTAAAAGCATTTAGACTTCTATTTTTTTTTCTCCAGACTCTCTAAGGCCTTTGCTGCAGTCAGTTAAGTACATGGCATTTTTTTTTAGGTTGAATATGTATAATTACAAATTACATTTTGAATTTAGTGCCTCATTTTTCAGTGGCTGAGAAAGTCAACTTGCACAGCTGTATTTGCAGATATGGATATCAGAGGGGAAATAATGTTTTGAAATACCATTTCCTAGATGATGGAAAGCGTCAGAGATGCTCAAACTTGAAGAGATAGAGGTCTATAAGCCAAATTATAAGAGCCTCTATCATTTTTGGCTCTATCTATCTATCTATCTATCTATCTATCTATCATCAATCTATCTATCTGTCTGTCTGTCTACATACCTATCTATCTTATCATAAATATTTTCCTGCTAAATGCGGCAAATCATAAAACAAAATAGGTATAATAAAATTTCCAATGGTTCTGCAGACTTTATAAAGTTGCTACCGGTTCAAATACATATTGAATTGTAAAAAGCAAACATTTGGTAAAACAGTAATAAAATATTCTATTTGATGAATAGTAATTGACAATAAGCAGCAGTATAGCAAATCCTGCAGAATATATTTAGAGCCAAAAAAGGCACATATAACAGCAAATGTTAAGGGGCATGATATTAACACAGTTTAATCTGTTTTTGTATGTAATGTGCAGCCACCATATAATTTCCAGCAGCTATGGCAAGAATAAACATGTCGCTATTTATGAGCTTTTTTCAGGTCACAGATACTTCATCTAGACTCACAAAAGGAATAGGATCTATGCACACTCACCATCAGTAACTTCCAGCTGGGCCTTTGCCAATATGCTTCCAGCAACCGTCAACGCTTGACAAATGTAGTAGCCTGCATCTGAGCGTTGAATGTTAGTGATAGTTAAGTCTCCAGTCGGGGACACTGAGTACCTACTGTTAGGCTGCTGTGGTTGGTTTGGGAAGAGTAAATTCTGTTAAAACAGAAAATAATAAATATTATATATGATTAACTGTTTCAACAGTTTAAAAACATGTTAGTTACATCTATAAATCCATGTAATGTTATTTATAATCCTTAAATATATCATCTAGTAGACATTAACAAAGTTCAGCAAAAATTTTTATAGCTTTTTATTCTTGGTTTATACTAAATTATAACCAATCATCTTCATAATCTACAATCAGCAAGGTAATATAAATATAGTACTAGACTGAATAACTGCATGTACTCATAGATGTTTTATGTTATGATATCTATATTTATCTATATTTATCAAGTATACTATTTGTGTAAACATAATTATGCCTCTTACAGGGATATAGTAATAAAAAGTAAATATTAATGACTGGATTAAAATATAATTGTCATGTATTTACATTTTTAACCCATCAGCCATGGGTCTCCCAAGACTATGGCCCCTATTAAAGAAAGGTCTTGCGGACCTGATCCGACACTGCGGATCAGGTCCATAAAACCTCGCTGAATGCGGAGAGCA
>CAJPDP010599024.1:0-14547 GCA_905336975.1 Bombina variegata variegata
TTTTTCACTCCCTTCCCTCACGGGGTCCCCCCCCCTCTTTTTTTTTTTTTTCTTCTCTCCCTCCTCTTTTTTTTTTTCTTCCCTTCACGGCACGCTGGAAATCCCTATCTAAATAGGTTGGTTTCCCATCTTCTAACTTTCTTCTCTTCACTTTAATTATCACGGTATATGGATACATTTATTCACAGTCACTCCCGGACTCCTTCGCCAGCCATGGCAGCAAAGCAAAGAGAAAGAAGAACCAAAATCACAACAGATCCTTTGATTGACATACAGTCGGTTCCTGCAAATGTATCATCTACTAATGAGATGACTAACATACAAGTTCTAGTAACAAGTATCTCGGAGGCCTTAACCCTTAAATTCGATGCACTTAGAACAGAGATTAAACAGGATATTACTTTACTTACGCAAGAAATGAGACTCTTTAACAGAATTAATGAAGTAGAGCAGAGGGTTTCTGATCTCGAGGATCTCACTATAGCCCATAGCACAAGCTTAGAAACTACTATTGCAACTATATCTAAAATGCAGATTAAAATTGAGGATCTTGAAAATCACGCCAGGAGAAATAATATACGAATTATAGGGGTACCTGAGGGGAAACAACCTGAAGATTTAAGTACATTTATCTCAGAGACACTAGCACAGCTCCTTAAAATCCCCTCTACTAATCACCAGATAGTGGTTGAAAGGGCACACAGAATAGGGAAACCGCAGGTCGATAACAGAGGAAACAGTAGACCCAGACCAGTAATAGCAAAGCTGCTTAATTTTAAGGATAAGGCAACTTTACTTCAACACTTTCGCAAGAATCAGCCTATTATCTTCAAGGAAAGTAAAATTCTCCTTTCCCAGGACTATTCAGCTGAAACAGCATTTAAGAGAAGGAATTTGGCTCCAATTTGTACCAAGTTTATCCAACAGGGCTACCAGTCCTTAATTATTTATCCTTCTAAACTGAAGGTCTTGGTTAAGGGAGAAGTTTATTTTTCCGATAACGCACAGGATGCGGAAAAACTTCTGAGGCAACTAAACTTCTCTGAGTAACACTGGGTCAGTACAATGGACTGCCGCTTAATTTTTTTTTGACAATAATAGAATGCAGGGATATATGTTGGGTAGATTGGGGGGACTTATGGATTTTTATTTTAAAACTCTCTCTTCTCTCCCCTAGGTAAGTCACAAATTATATGGCTAACCTTAAAGTAGTATCGTGAAACATTGCATCGGAGGTATCACCACCCCCATTAAAAGGAAATCGATCCTCACTTACTTAAGGAGAATTGATACAGACCTAGCATTCCTCCAGGAAACACACCTAAACCTGGAGGAAGCCTTGAAGCTTAAAACATCCTAGGTTAAAGAGGTTTATGCCTCTCCAGGCTCTGGGCGAAAGAGAGGGGTGGTTATTTTAATAGGGAAAAAGATCAATGCAGAAGTGCTATATGTTAGGATAGACCCAGAGGGGAGATCAGTGATCTTAAAAATAAAAATAGATAAAATGGTTTTTACGCTTTGCAATATTTATGCACCTAATATTCTTGACCCAGAATTCTGGGACCAGATGCAGTCTAAAATCCTCTCTGTCTCTGAGGGCTACTTAATTCTTGGAGGAGATTTCAATATGACCCCACACTGCCCTCTTGATAGACTAAGGCAAGATATAAAGCAGAAAAAAACATAAAAAAGACAAATTGGAAACTAAATTACTTGACAGAATTATGCAGAACTTAGATATCAGGGATATTTGGAGGATACAGAATCCTGATTGTAGAGACTTTACATGTTTATCTAAAGCCCACAAAACATTATCAAGAATTGATCTTTTTTTAATTGATGAAAGGCTATGTACATTTAAGGTAAAAGCAAAAATATTGCCTATCTTTTTATCAGACCACGGGCCAATTTCCCTAGATGTTCAGTTGAATTATCCTAAATCTAAATCTATGCGGTTCTATTTTTCTTCTTTCTTAGCATCAGACTTAAAATTCAAGAACTGGCTTAGAAATAAATTTAATGACTATAATTATTGTAATCATGAATATAGAGACCGCCCTGTTCTATTCTGGGAGGCTGCAAAAGCAGTGTTAAGAGGCGAAATTATTGCATATAACGCTATGTTAAACAAGAAATTGAAACGGAGAGAGAAAGATCTAACGAATGCAGTAATAAATTCATATAATTGACTTTTCCTTGATAAAAACTCGGTTAACTGGGCGAAATACATTAGGGCTAAGCGCAATAAAGATGCATTTGCATTATATCGAGAAAGTCCGGGAAACTACTGGCCAAATTGGTTGAAAGTGACAAAAAGTCACCGTTAATTGAGAAATTATTTTTAGGGGGGGAAGTATCTCTCCAAACACGAAGAAATATCTGAGGAGATGGTTAAATACTACCAAGAAATATACACTTCTAGAAATTCAGATCTAGCCCAGGCGGAAGACTTTTGGAGCAAAATTTCTTGCCCTAAGATATCCGAGGAATCAGTAGAGATTCTCAATGCTCCGATCACTGAAGAGGAAATAAAAAAAGTTATCTCTGACCTAGCTTTGAATAAGGCATCTGGGCCGAATGGGTTACCTAACGAATTCTACAAAATTTTATCCCCAGAGATTACAATTCATCTTTGTAAATTATATAATCATATGTATATTAAAGGAGAGCCTTTGGAAAAATCCTTCTCAGCTTAATTTACAACTCTAATTCTTAAAAGTGGGAAGGATCCAACTCTGAAAGAGTCATATAGGCCTATTGCCTTATTAAATTCTGACTATAAAATTTTTATGTCAATTCTTGCTCAAAGATTGCAAATAATACTTACCAATATTATTCATAAAGACCAAACCGGGTTCTTAAATGCCCGAAATTCCTCAGCGAAAATAAGAGAGGCTTTGGTTGTATCAGAGTATTTTTATAATATGGAGGTGGTGAGGGAGGGGAGAGGTGAGGCAGTCCCTGACCTAGCTGTGATTTCAATCGATGCTGAGAAGGTGTTTGACTCAGTCCAACATGATCATCTTTTTTTCTCCTTAGTTAATTTTGGTCTTAGAGGAGGCTTCCACAGCTTCATTAAAAATTGATATCATCATCCTTATACGAAAATAATTGTTAATAACATACTGTCCCCACAAATTACGTTGGGCTATCCTCTCTCCCCTCTCTTCTTTAATCTCTGTATTGAACCCCTAGCAATTACGATCAGACGACAACTACAAGGCATTAAAATAGGCAAACAAGAGTTAAAAATAGCCCTTTATGCTGATGATATACTTATCTATATGTCAGATACTAAAACTAATATACCTAAACTCCTTCAGATTATTAACCAATTTGGCTCATTCTCGGGTTATAAAGTAAATACCACAAAATCAGAACTTTTATGGCTTAGAAGAAATAACAGCTCCCTTCTCAATATTCCTTTTCGACTGGTCAAAGATTCATTTAAATATCTAGGGATTTTTATCCAAAGTAAACCAGAGGACCTGTACAATCTTAACATACTCCCAGTCCTATCAAATTTCAGGGAAAAACTTAGAAGCTGGGAAAATCTACCACTTTCTATTTCTGGACGAATAGCGTTATTTAAAATGGTGCTTTTTCCTAAGCTACTTTATATTTTACAGAATACTGCATTAACACTCCTAGAGAGAGACATTCGAGCATTAAACAGTATGCTCAGAAGATTTATCTGGCAGAATAAAAGACCTAGGATTTCCTTGATTAAATTATCACTTGCAAAGAGATATGGAGACTTTGCCTTACCCAACATTCATCGGTACAATCTTGCTTTTCTGGCGCGAATTGTGGCAGATTAGATTTTTCGCAATGACTATGTTCTGAATAATGCACTTGAGGAAAGTATCTGCGACCCATACCTGCCGTGCGCACTGATACATTGCGAGCCAAAAGACTGGCCATTTAGTATCAGATGACTTAAAATGTTTTCTAATCCATTAAGGGCCTGGTGGAAGATAGGAAAGCTTTTAACAATAAACTGCCAGGTCTCGCAATATTTACCTCTCGTGGGGAATCCAAAATTTCAAGCAGGCTTGGATTCATCAGTTTTTAAAAACTGGCACTCACTAGGACTGGATAGGGTTGTAAACCTTGTCGATCAAGAGAAAAAATGCATTAAAACATTTGAGGAACTTAAGAATAATTTCAGTCTTCCCAATAAAGAGTTTTTTGCGTATCTGCAGGCAAGGCATTTCGTCTCAGATCTAATGAAGGCAGTAAAGTGGCAATGGAATTTAGGTAGTCTAGAGGGATGGCTTATTTTGGCAAAGAAAGGGCTTATGTCTATTACTCCATGCTACCATATTTTGGGAGATGGAAAAGGGGATTTTATTCTTGGAAAAACTGCCCATGAATGGAATTTAATGCTACCACAAGACTACATAAAGTATTACAGGCTACTCTCTCAGCTACCTGGAGGGAAGCACACCTTAAACTTCTACATACATTTTACTATACCCCTGAAAAAGGGTATAAGATACGAAACCCAAACTTTAATAAATTCCCTAAATGTTCTCTTATGGCTGCAGACCTGATACATATGCTTTGGAACTGTCCATTGATTAGGCAGTTTTGGCGTAAATTAGAATTTTGGATGAATGTATCACTCAAGATCTCTCCTCTGGTGCTATCACTGAGCCAGGTTGTGTTTTGTCTAAAACACCAGGAAGAACATCAGCTCAATGAAAAATTCATAATTGTATCTCTTTTGGCGGCTAGGTATTTAATCTTCAAGAAATGGAAATCAAGAGACCAACTAACTGTATCAGAGTCCAAAAATTATCTCAAAAAGCAATGTATAATAGAACAGTGAGACACTAATAGAGATAAGGAATCTGATATTAGACATTTTTTCAGTAAATGGGCAGCATTTATTATATCACTTCCGGTCTCGGAAATTGATCATATAATATTCCCCTTTCAAAATTCAGAACTGGTACTCTTGGGGATGTGGTGATTGGGGTAGGGAAGAGAGATAGATTGTACCCCTTTTTTTTTTTTTCCTTGTTTTTGTTAATTGGTTGGTGCATGGTTTATTGGAGGTCGATGTGGGTATAAGTAGAGGGGAGTTTAGGGGGGGAAATGAATGATTCAGCAGTATAAAATAGATAACAAAGGATATAGCTAATAACATGAGTCAAATTGTAAGTGAGAAGACGCTAAGAGACTGATTAAGCTATTAATTGTTAATTTATTGAACACCAATTTTGGGGGTATTAGCAAGACAGTTAAGTATGGGGTTGAACAATGTTCTTGCTTGGCTTAAAGTGATAACTTTTCAATTTGGTTAGGATGTAAGTTATAAATGTCAATATTATTACTGTCTTATCAATTTAGATATGATTAATTTAGTTGGAACTAACAATGTAGCTAATTGTGGACTTAAATAATGTTTATGATTAATATGTGTCTTGTATGGTATAAATAATTGCTTGAATGTAAAATGCTGGACATTAATAAAAAGATTAAAAAAAAAAATTATTACATGTAAAATTGAATTTTGACTATTATGTCCCTTAATAACCATAAAAAAGATAATTATTGTTGTAGAGTAATTTCAATCTATTTGTAGTATTTCTTTAAAGGATCTGCTTTAGCTATGGGCACTCTCCCAGGCAATACAGAGATGATATGGGAGTAATTCACAGATGCACACTTTTTAAGGGCAGTACATTGTGCAAAAATGATTCAGGTGATTAAAACTTTTAGAAAGTTAAATTTTAAAAAAGAAGTTTAATAGTGTAAGTAATAGCTTGTATATTCATTTGAAGGTCATACAAATAATACAGCATTTCTATTGCAAACAGAAAATTGCAGCACATGTGTGGTGCATTTATTTTTAATACAGATTCAAATTTAGTATAACTGTACGACGCTCTCTCATTCAGGGTGTTAATTTTTTGCTATTTACAAAACTGCTTCATGCAGACAAACAGAGGATATATAGACAGGGTTGCACATTGCCTGATAAAGCCTTTAGAATAGATGCAGGGCACAATGGGATGGGGAAAAGTGGGATGGGGGGAGCAGGTTGAATTAGGGAGCCAGACTCATTGACTACCATGTTTTAATGTGAAACCCCTTTTAAAAGGTCATAAAGGTTAATAATATAATAGACACTTTTCAACCCAAGTATATTATTTCAACACACAAAGGGGCCGATTTAACAAGCTGTCAATTGGCCCCAATGCAGCTGTTTCCGCGCAAGCCTTTAAGCTCGCCGTAAACAGCAGTTAAGAAGCAGCGGTCTTAAGGCCGCTGCTCCTTAATTCATACGCCTCCTCTGAGGCTGCGAACATCAATCTGCCAGATCGTATACAATCAGGTTAATTGACACCCGCTGCTAGCCGCCTATTGGGGCAAATTTGCAGGGGGCAGCATTGCACAAGCAGTTTACCAGAACTGCTTGTGCAATGTTAAATACCGACAGTGTATGCTGTCGGCATTCAGCGATGTCTGTCGGACATGACACTTGATAAATCGGCACCATAGTATACTTTAAAAATGCTTTTAGCCTTTTTTGTTTTAAAAGGTTCTGAAATTAAGAAATGAAACATTTATAGTTATGATAGAAGTAAGTTGAAAGTAACATGTTCACTTAATATTTCTTGTTGAAAAGTATTGCTAGTTAGGCTTAGGAACAGCAAATGACTACTGGTCATTGGCTCAATAGATGTGTTTTGTTAAAGGGACAGTCAAGTCAAAATTAAACTTTCATGATTCAGATAGAGTATGTCATTTTAAACAATTTTCCAGTTTACTTTTATCATCAAATTTGCAGTGTTCTCTTTGTATTCTTTGTTAAAAAACTAAACCTAGGGGGGAGGAGTGAACCGCCGATCTTAGTGGCAGCATAAGTGAGGAGCTCCATCAATGTTCTGTGGTTAAAGACAGTTTTAGCCTCCAAAACTTAGATATAAATACTTTATATACTTCCGAGAGGGGAAAGCTCTCTAATAGGATCAGTTTGATACAAATATGTGCCCATGGTTCAGGTGAAATAAATTTGCCTCACTCCCGGAATCAGCTCCAGGACTAACTGCTACGGAACTGAACACCTTCGCTACCTCAGTCGCTTTGGCACATATAGCTCCGGTGGGCCGGGGATCCGCTCCGGAGTTCGTGCGGCCACAGTCAAGCTTGGTTCCTGCTGCAGTGAATGGAAGACAGCCCCCTAGACAAGCCCGCTCAGGATTGAGGCCTTCACTTTAACGAGAGGGGTTCAGTCCTTACCGAGCCCAGTGTCGGCCCAAAATCACCCTCTGATACCTGTTACTACCCCTGACTGGACCTCTGGGATCTTACCTGTAGGCTTACAGGCTGTTAGGCATCTCTTTGAGGCAATCCTTACAGTGACGGAGCAACTTGTGGTGGCGTGAACAGCCGCCATCTTAGGTCCCTCAGCCCTTGTCACACCTCAACTCGCCTAGGCATCTCTAGAAAGACTGACATCCTCCAAAACGTCTGCCGATCAGCTCCTCAGCTGAGGAGATACAGAGCAAGAGTTCCCTGAGAGTGAGAGGCCCTGCACCATTTAGGACAGATGGTCCAGAGACCGTGAAGCTCACGTGGATCATGAGGCCTAGGGACCCTGACATCACAGCATGCCTGGTTAGAGACTGTCTGTTCCTCACATCATTTGATAAGGTCACAGATCAGCATCTGTAGAAAATCATTGCTGTCCCTCATTGTGCTGCAGGCTATTTAACCCACCTTTAGCTCACAGTCACCCGCTAAACCGGACTTATTAGACCATATACACTCTGTAGATCACACGCGGGTCTGACATACTACATGCAAAGAAATCAGAGACTCCAAGCCTAAAGCCAGATACTAAAGTGCTTGGGACTGACATCTTCGACCCATAGCGGCCTAACAGGGGCCTATTGGGGTCTCACTGACCCAACATCCTTATTTGAACTATCAACCCTAGGGGTACTAGGATATTAATAGCGTGGGTGACTAACCTGAGTTTTCTAAAGTGTTGCTCTTACAAGTGAAAGGTCCCAGTTGGCCTCTAGGCAAACTACTCCTTACAAAGCACGACCTGGTGGGGTAGTTGGGCTAACCCTCACCCTCATTATTGGACCTTCTCACAATTGGGCCCTATGTCAGCTACGGCACCCTCAGTATAGCACTAGTCAGCATTTCTCCCCTCTCTCTTATACCCAATAACAGTGAAGCCTCTCTCTCACCATTTCCCATCGAGGTCCTCTCGGTGGGTCATATCCATTCTACCTTTTCCCACATTGTCATTAGATGACACCTTCCCCTGGGAGAGAGGCCCCTTATAGTTGCTGCTGGCTGTTCCCCTAATGAGTATGCTGAGCTACATAATGGCTTAGCGGAGAAGACAGGGGACAGGGGTAGGTGAGATGTTGAAAGTCCCATCTGCTTCATTCTAATTCTTGTACAGGGTGTGAAAAAATAAAAGTGAACTAAGTTACAGACGCCCAGTTACCATTATGTCTCAATCTAACAAGAAGAAGTCCAAACAGGTGGGCCATCCTAGAAGAACTGTTGTTGACCATTTTAAAGTTGCTCCTATAGAAGAAAGGAGCTCCTCCCCTGAGGATGCTTATTCTCTGGACGATCAAGACATCAATTCCATGCCCAAAACACCATCAGCTCAGACCCCGCCACTTGATAACATGGCGTCCACTATAGTGGACACTCTTTCAAAATGCATGAACAACCTGCAGGACACCCTTACTAAGGCCATCAAGGGGTCAGCGGCAGATGATGCAGAGATATGGCAGTGATCGGAGAAAGAACGGAAGCTTTAGAGCGGAAGCAAGAAGATCTAGCGGTTGATCATGAAAATTTATTGTCCTACTCCCAGAACCTAGCCTCTCAAATTTCAGATCTGCAACTTAAACTCTCAGACCTCGAGGACAGGTCCAGAAGGAATAACTTAAGATTCCGGGGAGTTTCCGAGGAAATTACAGCTGGTGATCTGGAAGGCTTCATCAAAGATTTCTGTATCCAATTTCTTGCTGATCTGGACGCCCCGAGCTTCCTCCTGGATACGGTCCATCGCACCCCAAGACCCCGCAACATCTCTGCAGACAAACCCAGGGATGTCTTAGCTAGGATCCATTTTTTCACTCACAAGGAAAAGATTCTAAGGCAAGTAGCAAATAAGCCATCACTCTCTGAGAAATTCCAGTCCATTTCAGTTTTTCCTGACCTCTCTCAATTCACGCTCCAGAGACGCAGATCCTTTACTCCTTTCACTCAAGTTTTAAGGCAACATAATGTGAAGTATCGATGGGGGTACCCAACTAAGCTAATTGTCAACAGAAATGGGGCCCTACACACGGTCTCCTTTGTTAATGATGGTATGGACCTTCTTAAAAATGGGATCTACAGAGACTTACATCCAATCCAAGAGGGGTGAACCCCTCATCTTCACTACTCCAAGTGTCGGATCCAGAATGGGCTCCTCTCCCTCAGCGCCCTCCCTCAGGGAGGAATCCCGCAGATACTCCAGTTCCCATTTAGAGCCAAGCCTTGGTTGAGGACACTTGACTTGTCTGTTACTACTGAGGTCCTGGTCTCAGTAAAACCCACATCAACCAAAGGGCAAACTTGTAACAAGAGGTACCTGTGCTAGGTAGAAAGGCCTAGTTACAGAAAATGTACAATATTATGTGCCCTCTCATGTTTTTGGTCATCTAAATGTTTTATTGTTCTCTTCCCAGTTTACGGCTGATTTCTTACTGAATATGAATGTATATAATATGCTTAGTCATCTCCCACTGTCTGACGCACAGATAAAACTCACTGAATCTGTCTCATTAGTAAACTATTAAAATAACAATCCTTTCCCTATATACCAATAAACCCCTAATGCCGCCCTATGAGGCTTCCTCAAACCATAGTTGATATGATAGCTGCTAATTGAACACTGGGTGAGTTTGAGCCCTCCCCAGATGCTATCAGGATCCTTTGACCTAGTGAGTTGAGCTGTGTTTTGATTTCCCTGAAAGACTAGTTTCACTATAATTTATTAACCTAATTAGGGGTTGCTTTTAGCCTAAGTGGTCCACTAGACTCCTTCAGTTGACTCAGTTTCCATCCCCAAGGGCATCCCCAGGTCCCTCAGCCTCCTTTCCCTGAATGCTTAATCCTTCAGGCTGTTCCTACGCATCCCCCTATGATTGGCCGTCCCTAGCAAATATACTGGGAAGAGAAATATCAATGATGTGTATTTGTAAAGTTGTTGACCTTGTGTGTTCTTTATTGTTGATACTGAGTTATGTTCACTGGTATTTGTTTATTTCACACCATATTGTACCATTACCTGTTAGATAGTATTTAGTTGTAGTTCCCCTACATTAGTAGGTGCCATCACCTCACATGGATAATACTTTGTTTAATGATGGGACTACCTTCCCTCTTCACTTTAATTTAGAGTCTCCGGACTCAATAGTTATTCTCACCGAATTCCCCCCCGTGGCCCCTGGATCCCCTCTGCTAGTAGATAATTTGTTGCTCAGAAGCAGGGTCTAACTTAAGATCCTCCCCCCCCCACTTTGTTGTTTCTCATCTTGATGAGATCAAGGAATTAACATACCCATTTGGTTTATTTTGTATTCCTTATTAGGCGGTGAATAGTGCCGCCAAGTCTCCCTAGTATAGGATATAGCTAGGTCTAAGTCTAGACTAATTGTCCATACTGTTCCTGTCATTCTTCATCCCACACTATTTGTATGTACACCTACCCAGATTAGAGACGGTTCCACTACGTAATCCCTCCCCTGTGACTGCTTATCAAACTAAAGTGTAATTTGTTACCCACTAGTTGGTTCCAGCGCTGATTGCGGACACGGCATGAAATCCTGTATCCTTCAGGGGCCATTCTTGAGAGTCAGTCTCCAGGTAGGTGGAGTTTCGTCTCCCTCCTCTTCCCTTTTTGTTTCCCTCTCTTTTCTGTTTCTCTTGTCCTGCTTCCTTCTCTCCCCTCTTCCCTCCTCTCCCAAAATGGAGAAAAAGCCAGTTAAACTAACGTTTGCATCCCTGAATTGTAAGGGACTGAATTCCTCCAATAAGCGCAGTCTTCTGGGCAATTACATGAAGGCCAACAATGCCAGGATTGTGTTTGTTCAGGAGACGCACTGGTTGTACAACCCAACCCCTGTATTTAAGTCCCAAAATTTTACTAACTATGTCTCTGCCTCCCACTCGGATAAGACCAGGGGAGTAGCAATTCTCATTCACAGACTTGTCAGCTATGAGAACATTTACCTAGAATCAGACCCTGATGGTAGATTCCTCGTTCTTATTTGTAAATTAGATGGCCAAGTATACACTTTGGTTAACTTGTATGCACCAAACCTGAATCAGCCTAGGTTCCTTAAGACCCTACTACAAAATATAAGCAGAATTACTACAGGGAGGTTATTAATAGGAGGGGACTTTAATATGATATGGCATCCTTCACTAGATAAAAAAGTCAGCCAAGGCAAAGTTGTCAATTCATACATTTCCATAGCAAAAAAATTCAGAGATCTTATTTCCCAACATAATTTATATGACGTTTGGCGGGCTTGTCATCCCACCACTAAAGACTATACGTATTTCTCAAGACCGCACAACTCCTACTCTAGGCTAGATAATTTTTTCACAGATACTTGCACACTAAACATAATCAAGGATTCCTCGATTAGGTCTTGCTCCTGGTCCGACCACGATTCTCTCCTAGTATCCCTAGACTCTGATATAGGTTCCTCTTCGCGCCCAAGCTGGAAACTTCCAGACTCCCTATGGGCTAACTCTGACTTTTAGCCATTGATCCAGAGCTCTATTCAGGAGTTTCTGACCCACAATAAGGACTCTACCCCCTCTCATCAAACGATCTGGGCGGCCCTCAAGGCCTACATTAGAGGAGTCTGTATACACAAACAGGCCTCTTTTAAACAGCTAAAGGGAGCCCTCCTCGGTCTCCTGGTGGCCAGGCTTCGAACAAAGGAAAAACTTAACAAGGACGATCCATCCCCTGAGTTAGCGGCAGAGGTAGTAGCCTTACGCAGCAAAATTAAGGAGATAGAATTAACTTGAGTCCAGGAAGCATTCCGTAGATTTAGGCAACTCTTATATTACCAGGGTAATAATGCTTCTACTATCCTAGCCCGCAAGTTGAGGGGTAGAGCTGCATCCTCCCGCATCTTGTCCATCGATAATGGGAATCATCGGGTAACCTCCCCCAAGGACATAGGGGAAGCTTTTGCAGTTTATTACTCCAACTTGTACAACCTCCATAAAACTGAAAAAGTTTTCATGATAAAATTTGAGTCTTCTTGGAGGGGTTGAAACTACCCACTCTGTCCCAGAAGGATGTAGACTCGCTTCTAGCCCCTTTCTCTGTCCCAGAGTTGAAGGGAGTGATTAACCAACTTCAAAATGGAAAGGCGCTGGGCCCGGATGGGTTCCCGGCCATGTTCTATAAGACCTTCCGGATGAAACTCTCCCCTTTGCTCCTTCAGGCCTTTGGGGAGGCCAGAGAGAAGGGCTCCTTCAGAAGTGAACTCCTGGAAGCAACGGTTCTTACTATCCCGAAACCTAAAAAAGACCCCTCTCTGTGTGGTAGCTATTGTCCCATCTCCCTCATTAATATTGATGTGAAACTATATTCTAAATTGTGGGCCAACAGATTGCGCCTTATCATCCCCACCTTGCTCCACCCAGATCAGGTGGGGTTCACTTGGGGTAGAGAAGGTCCAGATAACACTAGACGCATAGTAAACATCTTTTCAGAGGCGAATAGATTGGGGGTTCCCATGCTGGCCCTGTCCCTAGACGCGGAAAAGGCGTTTGACAGGGTCAGATGGGATTACCTCTGGGAGGCTTTACATCGGTTTGGGTTCCCCAGAGAGGTAGTTCTGGCTATCCAGGCTTTATATAGTTCTCTGAGCGCTAAAGTCAAAGGTCTGGGCTTCTGCTCATCAAGTTTTCCTATAACCAATGGGATGAGACAGGGGTGCCCTCTTTCGCCCATTGTATTTGCCTTAGCAATCGAACCATTGGCTCAGGCCATTAGGAATTCTACCCTGATTCGGGGTGTCCCCCTGAGTCACCGGGGGGAGGAGTTAGGAGGAGGAGGTGAAAAGATTGCGTTGTTTGCAGATGACATTACTCTCTTTCTCACAAACCCCATAGGCTCCCTCCCGGAGCTTTTTGAGATTATTACCCAATTCAGCTCTTTAAGCTTCTATAAACTCAATCTCGCCAAAACGGAAGCGCTAGCTATCCATATCCAACAATTCGAACTAGAGATTCTTCGAGAATCATATCAATTTTCCTGGGCATCGGAAACTATCACCCATTTGGGAGTCCAATTAGGCCCGAACATTGACTTGGTTAGGGCAAAGAACTACGACAAGCTCCTATGTGAAATTAGAGCGTTGCTTAACTCATGGAACTTTCGGGAGGTGTCCTGGATGGGCCGCATGGCTTCAGTCAAAATGACTATCTTGCTGAAGATATTATACTACTTTCGCTGTCTCCCACTGAATCTACCCCAAGCTCTCCTTGATAAGTTCAATGCCATGATAGTCAGATATATTTGGCAAGAGAAAAAGCCTAGAATTTCTAGGAAAATGCTGCAAAAACCCTACAATTTGGGAGGGGTCTCTCTCCCCAATGTCTCCATTTATTATGAGGCAGTCCACCTTTCACATATGTCTCACTGGGGGACGATGGACATGTCACAGAGCTGGAAGAAGGTTGAACAGTTTTCCCTACCACCAGGAGTCAATCTAAGGGATTTACCCTGGATACCTGACTATAAAATTGATAGTTTATCTATTCAAAATCCAATAGTTAAGCAAACTCTAGACTGCTGCAAAACTATCAGACATTATTCTGAAATAACTCCTCATCCTTCCCAAATCCATTCAATCGCAGGTCTACTGCGGGGCCTCCCGGACTCCCATGTCTCCCAGTGGAGACAATGGGACTTATCATATGTCTCTGATCTGTATCAGCAGAATACTTTACAGTTGGTCGACCCGGCTTCTTTGAGGGAGACTCTCCATCTTCCTCCATGGTTCCAATTTTAAAGGTTTAGACTTCACAAGTTCCTTTCCAGCTGGGGTTTCCCGCCATTAGATCTTAGAGAACTAACCACTTGGGAGCAGAAATGGAAATCGGGCTCGAGTTTGTCGAGATTTTTATCTATCCATTACATGTTAATCATGAAAGATGTGGGTGCTGGTGAGGTTTGGCAGTTAAGGGCCTGGGAGCAAGACTTGAGAATCCAAATTCCTGAAAAGACTTGGTCGAAAACGTTTTTACTCACAAAAAAAACTCTCTACTGTGCCAACTCAATGGAATTATATGTTAAGGTATGTCTTAGATGGCACTACACTCCTCTGAGATTGGCCCAGATGGCCTCGTCCCACTCGTCCTCGTGCTGGAGAAACTGTGGTCAGGTGGGCTCTGACCTACATATATGGTGGTCCTGTCCTGTTCTAGAAAAGCTGTGGGAGGAGGTTTTTCGGTTGTGCGAATCGACTGGGATAT
>CAJPDP010599124.1:0-10137 GCA_905336975.1 Bombina variegata variegata
ATTTCTTCCTAAGGTTGTGAATTCTTTTTTTTTTTTTTTATTTATTATTTTTCTCATTTCAAGTTATACAGCAAACAATGCAATAATGCTTACATGAGATAGTCAATACAGTGCCCTTCTCGGGTTTCAATTATATATTCAACTAAAAACAACAAACATATACTCAATAAATACGTCAGTTACCTTTCATCTGAATGTCCAAAATTTCTCTGCTCAATCAGTTCTTAAAAGCGAGAGCTAGTGACCACCTCCTAAAGTATTCTATCTACTAAAAAATTGTTAAGTTAGTACTTTTCTCACATCCCGAGGCTGGAGAGCATCCCATCCCCCAGGTGATTAGTGATGTTATCATTTTATGTGAGCCCCGTTATTGATGTTTTGTGCGGCCTTTTGCGAGTGTAGCGAATCCTCCCATATGAATTTAGCGTTATGGAAAAAGATTGATTTATTGTGCTTCATATATCCGAACTCCTCCAGATTCAGGAACTCTGTCATCCTATCCTGCCACTTAGTCTTTGTAGGAATTTCTGGGGTTTTCCATGCCCGTGCTATTAAAGATCTTGCACTATTCAGCCCTATCTGTAAGAGAAAGGACTTCAATTTGCAGGGGATTTTGGGGAGATCATTAAGCAGTGCAGCCTTCGAGGAAAGGGCCAAGTCTTTGCCTATAATTGACTGAAAGTGTGTCTCAACCTCCCTCCATAAAGGCTTTACTTTAGGGCAATGCCACCACATGTGAGCTAAGCTCCCCGATTCCCCACACCCCCTCCAACACATACGCAGCAAATCAGGGTATATCGTGTTTAGTCTAGTCGGTGTGAGATACCAACGAGTCAAAATCTTATAGTTCATTTCCAGTATCTGTGGGGATGTCGAGGATTTCTTGGTAGTCCTGAAAATTCTATGCCAGTCCGTCACATCCAGCCCTGTCTTAATGTCCCCTGACCATTTGGTTGTGTATAGTGGTAATTGAGTTTTGTGGTGTGCAGTTAGTAGTTTGCGCGATATAGAGAGAGAGTGTTGCACCGGGTTGCCATTGTCAAATAAACTTTCAAAGGGGGTAAGTGGTCTCAGCAAGTCTTGTCTATACTGTGTGGTTTGTATAAAGTGGTGCAGTTGTGCATATTTTAACCACTTTGTATAAGTCCCGTCTGCCACCTCTGCAAGCCTGTTCTTATCCTTAAGTTTTCCTCCCTCAAGAAAACAACACAGAGGGATCGTGTATCCCCATTCCGCTAGTCTCTTAAATCCCTTATCCAGACCTCCTATCATTTCCACATTCAGCACTATTGGGAACAAAGGGGATCTGATTGAGGTAATATGAGGTGTAGACCCAACAATTCTGTCCCAATTTTTAAAGAAATGTTTATGCAATTCCAAATGTTGGCACTGTGGAGGCCAAAGGTCGCTTGATATCCAACATAATGCGAGTACGTGCGGAGCTTTAAGTATTTGTGAATCTAAGGACACCCATGCTTTGCTATCTTGCGCTCCGTGCCAATCTAAGACCCTTTGCAGTGTGACCGCGTTGTAATATTCTTTGATTTTTGGGAGTCCCAACCCTCCCTGCAGTGATGGCCCATAAAGGGTAGTACGATTGACTCTAGGTTTAAATCTTCCCCAAACCTAAGAATTAATATTACTCTGTAAGCGTTGTATGTACCAGTTGGGTAAATGTATTGGTAGAGCTTGTAATATGTATAATATTCTAGGGAGAGTGGTCATTTTTATCGATTGGATTCGGCCCCACCATGAGAGCGGTTTTGTTGCCCACTTTGCAAGGTCTTTGTGTGTATTGTGTAACAAGGTATTGTAGTTTTTATTAAAAAGGGTTGAGGAGTGAGGGGAAAGATGAATGCCCAAGTATTTAATAGAGTCTGTCTGTAAACGTAATGGACTAACTAAAGAGAGTTTGCGGAATGCTGCCGTCGTGGAGGATATATTTAAAATTTCAGACTTTGTTTTATTTACCAAAAAATTGGAATATCTACCAAATTTGTCAATTTTACCCATGATCGCTGGTATAGAAGATGCAGGGGATGAAACTGAGAACAACACGTCATTTGTATACATGGCAATTTTATAATCATTGGGTCCTATTTGAATGCCTTTAATGTCATTGTTCTTACGAACATAGGAAGCCAAAACCTCCATTGTCAAGATGAACAGGATAGGGGACAGAGGGCAGCCCTGACACGTGCCATTTTGGATAGTGAAAGGGTCTGAGAGCATGCCATTAGCTTTTACTTTAGCACTTGGTTGGGAATAAAGACTAAAAATATGTGAGATCATGTTATTACCGAATCCAAAAGTGAGTAATGTATGTTTGAGGAATCGCCAGCTTGTCCTATCGAACGCTTTTTCAGCATTCATTGCTATTAACACTGAATCAATGTGGTGAAATTTGGCAAACTCCATTAAGGTGATGGCTCTAATCATGTTATCACGAGCTTCCCGGCGGGGCACAAAGCCCACTTGGTCTACATGAACCAACTCACTTAGTATGGTGTTGATACGATTAGATAGGATTTTACTAAAAATCGTAATATCTGAGTTTAGCAGAGATATAGGTCGGTAACTACTGGGATCATCTTGTGGTTTATCAGGTATAAGAATAACCGAAATGTGCACTTGTAGCATGTCTGGGGAGAATTTACACGAGTCGTCTATACTCGGGGCTAAGAGGTCTCTAAAGGTCTTATAATATTGGATTGTAAAGCCGTCCGGACCTGGACTTTTACCAGTTGGGAGATGAGATAACTTTTTGAATTTCCTTCAGGGATATTGGTCTTTCCAAGTCAGTCTTCTGGTCAGGGGTTTATTGTGGTAAGCCTGCTCTATCAATATACTTTTGTGTGTCAGCAAAGTGTGTTGCTGAGTTTGGGGCTTCCAAATTGTATAGTTGTTTATAGAAATTGCTAAATTGATTTGCAATATCTTTACTGTCATATACCAGTGTTCCATCTTCTTTCTTAATTTTATGTATGTGATTTTGCCCCTTTTTTGTTTTTAAAGTTCGTGCTAACAGAGGGCTCACTTTATTACCCTCATAAAAAAAAATCTTAACGCTAGGGCTTTTCTCTGCGCTTCCTTTATTAGAATATTGTTAATCTCTTTCCTAGTTGATGTAAGGAGTACAAGTACATCAGAGTTTTTGGGTGAATTTTTATGTTGTAGTTCTAACCGTTGTAAGCGTTCATTTAAGCCCTGCAAAGTGGAATTACATTTTCTTCATGTGGGCCCATTGTTTAATGCACTCCCTCCTTATAACTGCTTTATGTGCTTCCCAGATCAAGAGGGGAGAAGACTCCGGGGCACTATTAAATTGGAAGCTGTTAGAGGTTGGAGGGTCAGTGGATGATGTAGCAAGTAATCTTCCATCCGCCATGTAAATGGATGTATTGGATGGTCTGGCCATATTAAATCAAGTGTGATCATGGAGTGGTCTGACCAAGATGTCAGTAGTATGTCTGTATCGGATGCTATGGACAAACTCGACTGATCTATATATAAATAGTCAATTCTGGAATACATGGACCATGGGTGGGAATAAAAAGTATAATTCCTTTGTTGTGGGTGTTGGATCCTCCATACATCCACCAACCCCAACTTCCTACAACAATTAAAGACAGAATCTGAGGGTCTCGACGAAGGTCCTGGGTTGTGAGTCGATGTATCCAAAAAGGAACCCATCGTAACATTACGATCTCCCCCCCAATATCAGTGTGCCTTTCTGCATTTCTAATACCATAGATTGTGCGTGTTTAAAGAAGGAGGTTCTATTTGAGTTTGGGGCATATATATTCACCAGTGTTATGGGTCTATTAAACAGCAACCCTACTCCTATAATAACTTTCCCTTCTTTATCGAAGACAGAGTTTATTAGTTGAAAAAGGATATTTCTGTGAAATAGAATCCCTACTCCATTCCTTTTTTTTTGCACTTGAGTTAAAGTATCCTACTGGGTAATCTTTAGATGAGAATTTGGGTTCGGCCAATTTTGGGAAATGGGTTTCTTGTACGAAAACTATTGAGATTTTTTGTTTTGCAAACCATTTCAAAGCTATCCACCGCTTAGTGGGTGGAACGCCTTTTGCGTTTTGGGAGACTATACGAATGGGTCTATTCATTGTGGATATATGTGGATTGGTTATGCTTATGTAATGGTGTGTGTAGTATCTTACCTTGTAATGGGGTCAAAGATCCGTGAGTGGGGCTCTTCGCCCCGGGACTTACATATCGGTAGAGGATAAACGATTCCTGCTCCGCATTGTAGAAAATATAAATCACCTTAATAAACAGGGCTTCTAGAACAGAGAGAATAATCTTGAATATTGAGCATACATACAACAAAACGTTTAAACTAAAAACATGGATACTTGTGAATGATAACCATAATCTTGACCCTCTAAGGGCCATTCTTAACTAATTACTCGAGGGGGTACTGCAGCAACTGGTTACTGCTGCTGTACCTTGCGCTGCACAAATATTATTCTGCTATACCATTGGGAATACAGAGAGAAGAGAGAATAAAAATAAAAAAATAAAAAATAAACAATCAACTAAACAGGAGCGAACATTGGCAATGGGTGTACTTGTTCTGTAAATCAGAGCCAGACTGAAAGTCCAGGACAAAATTACTGAGAACCGTAAATTCTGAAGCCCAATTGTAGGGCCGCGGATAGGTTTCAGTACTACCCAGTAGAGGTGAGGTCAACCTCATAGTGGTGTCTTTTCTTTAGGGTTTGTGGGCTGCTTCATTCCCATCGAGGACTTGTGTTTCTTCGTGACTGTGGACCACTTTTGATGCTGAGGTTTGGGTCTGTTTGCCCTAAGGTTTTAAGAATCAAAGTCCTCTTCTTCCATTGAAAACATGACTTTTTAAACACTCTTATTGTTATTCTTTTTCTCTTGTCTTTTATCACGTAATTTCGTATCAGCATTCCAGTTGTAAACTATCCCCAATTCATAGTCCTTACAATCTTTTTCGTACTTTTTAAACTTCATATCAGATAGTTCTATGTTCAGAATATCCATCGTTTCATCCAGTTGGTTTTGGTATGGTATTATTTTTTCATCATCTTTATATTCCTCAAGTTGTTTCTCAACCTGCTCAATTTCAACTAAAATACCATCTCTTTGTTCCTTTTTGAACTTAACCAATTTCTCCATAAGAATTAGTGAACATTCTGAAAGAGATTGATTCCAACTATCCATAAATTCTGGGTACTCTTTATGAAAGGCTGGGAACTTTTTCATTCTCAGGCCCTGTGGGATTTTTTTCTTATCTATGTAATGCTCCAAAAACTCAATGTCCCACCATAGTTTTAATTCCTTAATGTGATTTTTCTTTTTTTGCATATAGTGCTCCCAAACCAATTTTATTAGGATTATCTGTTGCTGTGCCCTTAATTAGTTTCTCAAATCTTTCTCTCCTGCTTTTGTTATCCATAACAGCCATATTTAGTGTTACTTGTGGGTTTAATAGTATTTATTGCTTAGTACAACAAAATAAAGTGCAACGTTTCGGACCTATACAAATGTGCCTAAAAAGCTTCCTTATATACCCTTATTCACAACTCCACCCCATATGACATCACACAATTAGCAGAGTGAATTAATCACAGATATTCTGAATATAGGTAATTGAGACAAGCAGTAACCAAAACATGTCATCTTTATACTCTATGCAGTCATTATTACTTCTTTACTTTTACACATTTGGAAAATCTATGCATCTATATCACTAACATATTTATATATATATATATATATATATATAATACATCTATAGAAATACAGAGAGGTCACAATCTTTATTCATTCCCAAAGGTATCCTGGTTTTCTAAGTGATAGATCCAAAATGCTTTCCTTTGTTTGAGATTTTAACCCTATCACCTCCTCGTCTGTCAATAGGTATTTGCTCAATGATTTAATATCTTAGTTGACTCACTGTGTGACCAGCCTCCTTAAAGTGACATGCTACAGGGGATTTTTCATAAAAAAAATCTAATATTAGACTTATATTCTGTGATTCTGTCATGGATTCTTCTAGTCGTTTCTCCTACATAAAATTTGGCACACAGACTTTTAAGAATATAAACTACATAATCTGTATTACATGTAAAAAATACCTTAATCATAATCTTATTAGCTGTCAGGGGATGACAAAAGCTAGACCCCTTGATTAGATTATTACAATTGCTATATCCAAGGCAAGGGAAACAGCCATTTCTCTTAGAGCCTATGAATGTCTGTCTGCTTTTTTTTAGTTGACCCTAAATCTGATCTAATCAGTTGATTCCTAATGTTTCTAGGTCTCTTAAAGGCTGCCATGAGAGGGTTTTGAAACTCAGCTACCTCTGAGTTGCTGTATTTTAACACACAAACAGAATATAGCAGCACTAATACACTATCAGATTTCTCCAAACAATAATCAAAGTAATAACTTAATAAATGATACAATAAACAATAAAACGTCTAAAGTACTGGCCAATGAAGCATATGGTTCATTATAAATATATGACACAATGCATACACACACCAAACAATATTACCATTACCTAAAGTCCAAATGTACCTATTATCAGATCCCAAAACAGGGATGATATTACACACCGGTTAAAAGTCCGTAATCAGGTGTCCAAAAGATGGCTTTAGGAAGCAAAGGAGGTCGATGCTGCTCTCATTAGGTGATTATTCCACTAATCACCAAAAATTCTGAAGACACTGGAGCAAAAGAAGTAAGAAGAGCGCAAAATGACTTAAAAGGTTTATTCAATACATAGAAACAATAATACATAAAAACTTACA
This sequence comes from Bombina variegata variegata, assembly GCA_905336975.1. Taxonomy (NCBI): domain Eukaryota; kingdom Metazoa; phylum Chordata; class Amphibia; order Anura; family Bombinatoridae; genus Bombina; species Bombina variegata. The sequence goes on from CAJPDP010599124.1 coordinate 6,814, forward strand.
CTCAGGTAAGCGTGGTCATATATCCCCAATAACGGAAAGCATTCAGCAGCCACAATAGTTTGAGTCCCACTTTGTTACCGAATGTCGAAGTTCTTAAGTCGGCCGTCTAACCAAAAGATAGCGTCTGACGTCACCGTGAATGGAAGATCCGGAGCGTCCTCCGGCAGGCGAGTCACTCTCAGGCTATGGAACTGTCTGTGGGGCCTTTAGGAACAGATCCCAGGGGTTTGAGATTATTTAAATACCCTTCTTTTGACTTAGAGGAGGTTGAGTATACATCTGAATGGGAAAGTGCCCTACATGAGTGCTCAATTAAATTAATTAAGATACTCTTTAAATATCGTGAACATAAACTTGAAAAGCTAAAAACTGAAATTGATTATATTATCCCTAAAATCCAATTATTTAAAACAGATGAAAAATGGATAGCCAGGAATAGTAGCACAATTACAATTAAAAATTGCTAATCTTGAAAAAGAGTTGCAACTCAAGAAATTATCTAAATTAAATAGGGATCTAAATGACTTTAAAGAAGATAAAGTTTATACTTTTTATTTCTAAGTTCAATACTAAACTACCACCATTAGAAAACAGAAGGATATATGAGAACTCCCTGTTTAGAAATCCTGAAGAGAATATCCATCCCATGGTTAATTACAATAATAAAAACATGCCCACCAAGGGAAGAATTGAGAATCAAAAAGAACAGAATCATGATGATATTCAAACCAAAAATTATTCACAAGTTAATGATTGGAGATCTCATAATGGGACCTCTCATTTTAATAATAACAATTTTTATAATAGACAGTATCGAGGTCAGCACCAACATTATAGGAAAAATTCAAATAATGGTAACATCTGGAGAAGGGAGAAAGTTGAACATCATAGGGAGACCGGACTAAATGCATGTAGAGTAAGGGATCCCAAACAAGTCCGATTTAACACAGACTCTGACAGAGATCAATCTAATAGATATGCACATAACAACAAATTCCAGGTTCTCAGTCAAGAGCCAGACCCCTCCCCCGATAGTAATAACCATATCTGGGATAATCAGGGGGCTAGACCAAAATGGCAACAAAATAAACATAGAGGGGAACCTAGTTATGAGCATAAGAATGTTTTTTTTTAGAAGTGAACAGGCCAAGGAGGCCCGTTTCACCGAACAGATCAAATCCAGATATGATAAGGGGAGAGAGACAACAACTAGAAATGAGGAATGTGTCGTCACGAAAAAGATCCCTAGAACAAGAAGGGGAACCCGAGCTGGACAGAGAGTGCAGACAGGCAAACAGAAGGCCAAGATTTTAGAGGAGGGAAAATCAACTGTGTTTAATTTATCTAGTATTACCCTAGACACTACAGATATTAAATTACTCGGCAAAGGTCTCAATTTTTCACCTAAGGCACCTCCAAATAAATTTGAGGTTTTTATTGATATACAAAAGTTTGCTTGTAAACTTACATTAAATCAATACTTTTTAAAGAACCCTTGTAATAGAGTAACTTATAATCCTGAGTATCTAGAATGCAACAATCTTGAAACACTGAAAATTCTATGTGATTTAGAAAAAAACAGCAGTAATGAAATACAGCAAGATTCCGAGGAACCCATAGAATTATTGAACCCCATGGATTTATCCATCTATGAGGAAGAACAGCAGATTATTCATTCTCACTTCAAAAAGAAGTCAAACTTCTACCCTATAGGGGTCCAAGGTGATCAAATTCCGGTATTCTGCAAATTAGTCATGGATGATCTGGAAAAGGCTTTTTCTCAACCCAAGATTTTTTTCAATAAGTATCTAGATAATCTCACCACTCTTGAACGAAAGTCTTTAAAAAAACCTAGTGGACAATAAAAATAATGTCATTAGGAGTGCGGACAAGGGTGGTGGGATTGTCATCCAGGACCGGGAGATTTATTTAAAGGAAGCCTATCGATTATTAGAAGATTGCACTACTTACTCGGTTCTTGACCGTTATCCCACCATTGGCTATGTTAGAGATTTAAAAAAACTATTATGTTGTGCTAAAGAGAAGATGATAATAACCAATGATGAATTCTCTTTTCTTTTTGAACCATCTCCTAAAATTTCAGGATTCTATCATCTACCAAAAGTCCATAAGGACTAATTAACCCCCTTGGTATCGATTCTCTTTGCAATCATTTGTCCCAATATGTGGATCATTTTTTACAGCCTTTTGTTCAGAAAACTAGGGCCTACCTGAGGGATAGTACACAGGTTATAACTAATTTTGAGGGAACTCCATGGGAGTGTGACTACTGGTTAATTACTTGCGATGTAACGTCACTTTATACTTGTATCCCCCATGATCTGGGTAGCAAGGCTGTTCTTTCTGAACTCTTGAGATGGAATATACCGAAAGACCATATTGACTTTCTTGTTGATTCTATATTATTTATTCTTGAGCATAACTATTTTTTGTTTGAGAAAAAATTCTTTAAACAAATTAGGGGAACAGCAATGGGGACTGCCTTTGCGCCCTCGTATGCTAATCTATACGTTAATGATTTTGAAAATAATTATATATGGTATAATAACCCTTTTTATAAGAATATTATCAAATCCCATCGCTATATTGATGATGTCATCATTTTGTGGAAGGGAGTTGAAGCTGACATTGGCGTATTTATTGACCACATGAATAATAATAGTCATAACCTTATATTCACTGCGAATATCTCTAATATTAGAATGGAAATCCTAGATTTGCTTCTCTATGTAGACGAGAATAATCAGATAGCTGTGAGTAACTTTAGAAAGCCTACTGATATGAATAGCTATATTGAAGCTACTAGTGGACACAAAAAATGTTGGATTTCAAACATACCATATGGACAATATCTCCGTTTACGCAAAAATTGTACCCATATGTCCAACTTCATTTCTGAAGCAGCTATCCTTGCTAAAAAAAATTCAGATAAGGGATATAAAAAAAAGAACTATTAGAGACAGCTAAAGATAGGGCCCTCAACAGTAATAGGTTAGAACTACTCAATAAATCCAGAAAACATAGAGTCGAAGGAGGTCTTGATTTTAACACACCAAGATGTATTACTAAATATAATGAAGGTGCCACTACTATTCAGCAGACTCTGAAGAAACATTGGGTCATTTAAAAAATGGACCCTATTTTGGGAATGAAGTTGGCAGATAAACCTTTGGTAACTTTTAGGAAAGGAAAAAAATGAAAAACCTTCTTGCACCTAGTAAACTTAGGGATACTATACCAGTAAGTAATAACTCTACTTGGCTTAGTACAGCCAAAGGAACCTTTGGCTGTAGGAAGACCATA
>CAJPDP010599194.1:0-10210 GCA_905336975.1 Bombina variegata variegata
GTCAAACAGATTATGTTGGGCCAGAAGGTTATTGAATTGTCTGGCATTACTAGTGGTTTGTTTGTCGCAGGGTTTGAGTTTGGGAGAGCGTCTGTCTAGTGTAGGATCTAGGAGCATATTAAAATCCCCCGCTAGTAGTAGGTTTTGGGTTTTATGTGAGGTCAACAGTCATAGAAACTTTCTAAAAGCTCTTATTTGCCCTGAATTTGGACCATAGTAGTTGGCTAGAGTATATGGAATGTTATCTAGCCTGCAGGTCAGTATAAGGAATCTACCCCTTGGGTCCTTATAGGTTTCTATTTTCTCAAAGAGTATGGATTTGTGTACCAAAATAGCTACTCCTTTCGATTTCCCTGAGAATGAGGCTGTCTCCACTACTGGGAATTGTTTACTATGAAAGGGTATAGGGGTACCATCTGCCCAGTGAGTCTCCTGGATAAAGGCTATTTTAGATTTAGTGTGTGCTAGGTAGCTAACTAATCTGCTTCTCTTGTCAGGAGTATTAAGCCCTCTAGTATTAAGTGAAGTGCAGGTAAAGGACATGTTGCGTTTGGGAGAAGAGGGGTAGAGAGAAAGCAGGAAACAAGAAGAGGGGAGAAAAAAAAAAAAAAAAAATGGAGAGGGAGAGGTTAGAGCTAAAAAGCAAAGGGAGAGAAGAGGAAAGAAAAGGACCAGAGCAAAGGAGTAAGAGCAGTAAAAGGTTGGTTGTCTTTGTACTTCTGATAAATTTCAAATAGGTGCAACACTGAGTACAATTTATGGCAGTACAAATGGATTGAAAGATAAATATTGCGGTATAGTCATGAGAAACCGCTTTAATCGTCTTCCCTAGTAAGGGAGGTACATTTGAATAGGGGGGAGAGGGGGCTGGGGACTATGGGGGGGATGTGACACTCAGTATAATTTATGGCAGCACAAAGGAGCTGCAAGATAGATATTGCGGAATCGTCAATAGAGACCGCTTTGATCTTATTCCCTAATAAGGGAGGTATATCGGAGAAGGGGGGAAGGGGACTTGGATTTATGGGGGGGGGGGTTGTTAAAATTTTCGAGTAATTTACTGTTAATAGCGGGCCATGCGTAGAGGGGGGGGGGCGGCCGCACTTGAGCTATATGATGGAATATTAGGGAGGGGCGGGGATCCAAAATTGGAGTAAAGGCCTTATAGCCTGTCAAGTGTAAAGGTTACATGATACTTTAAAGTTATGTGACAGTGATAACAAAGAACATTCATTGAACATGTGGAAAAACAATAACTCTATACGTAAAACATCATTTGGAATGCTAATCTACAAATAACAGCAATGTTTCAACTGGCAGTCGGTTATGCTTCTCAAACTGGACCACACAAAATACTTTAATGGGCAGAAATTGTGGCACCCTGAGGTAGGCAAATAACTCCTACGATAGTCTTGGCGGGTAGGTGATAGTATAATCTTGTGCCTGTGTGTTCGTGATGGGTGAGTAAAACTTTGAGATTGTGGCAGAGTGCTGTGATATCTATGGTGGGGTGTTGTATCGGGAAGTGAGAATCTGGAGCTCTATGTGAGTGAAAATTAACTATGTGAAGTTTCTGGATGTTTTAAGCGTAGGGGTTAGTTTCCTATTGTAACTGCTATAACCACGGTAGATATGTACACAGGGAGTGTGCAACAGCTGCGCCCTCACCGAGCACACGACACCTGTAGGTTAGTTCAACTCTAGATGGCATAAGTGAGCGCTATACATTAGGATTATGAGCACTTAACTGGGATTTGTGGCGAAGATAAAATGTATGTGTCACTAAAGCATAATAGTACTAAATAATAAGCAAACAATGTAAACTCTGCCAAATTACATAAACAGTGTTCAAAAAACCATGGGTGCATTGAAAAGGAACAGAAGAAAAAAAAAAAAAACACAAAATCAAAGAGTGATACTTATCGTCCAATGTTCATCAAGCTCAGCACACCGACTATAAAAGTCCAAATGATGTAGAAACATATGTTGTCAGTACACACTAAATATGGCTTAGCATAATCAGTGTTCAGGGGAAGCAGTCTACACTTCAGAGTCTAAGGTGCCTTCCTTAGGAAATTGGCGATCCTGATCTGTGTCTTTGTGGGAGAGTCTGCCAATCCCGTCCCTCCCGTTGCTTCTGCTGGCCGAGCTTTTGAGAGGAAGGAGTATCCCAGTCTCCCATTCCGAGGGCGTCTGTGGCATCTTGTTGTTCCGCAGGAGCGGGGGGACCACCCATTCTGTTGCCGTAGCTCTCAGTTGGGTCTGCCTGGGCTGTGGTTTTTCCTTTTGAGAAGGGTACAGGTTCCATAATCTGAGCAGTTCATATCCTCTGGTAGGGGTTTTTATGGTAAACATCTGGTTATTCCGGAAGATAAGTAGCTTAATGGGATAACCCCACCTATACCTGATCTCATTTCTCCGAAGGATGGATGTAACTTCCATGAAAGTTTTTCTCTTTTGTAAAGTCCTTGCAGACAGGTCAGGAAAAATGTGCAGCTTTTTAAATTTGTCTGGAAGGGGAGGTTTCTGAAAGTGAGCCCTTTGGATTCTCTCTTTATAGGTGAAATAGTGAAGCCGGACTATTGTGTCTCTGGGTTGGTCATCTGAGAGACCTTTGGGTTTAAGAGAGCGATGTGCATGATCCATTAGGGCTTCTGCTTCCGTGGCGGGGGGTGCTAGCACAAGGAACAGTTCTTTCAGATATGGTTGTAAGTCAGCCGTTGAAATAGACTCGGGAATACCTCGGATCCTTAGGTTATTCCTTCGTGATCTATCTTCCAAGTCCGCTATCTTATCATCCACAACTTCCAGATAATCTGCGAGGCGTTGCGTGTAGGATTGCAAGTTAGAGTGCTCCACAGTGGCGTCCTCCTGTCTTCTCTCCAGTGTGTCTAATCTCTCATTCGTTGATGAGATCTCTTTTTTGAGCTCAGCTGTAGAGGCCGCCATTTGAGCTGTAAATGAGGCGTGATGCTTATCTAATAAGGACTTGAGGGAATCCATAATAAATGAGGGAGTGACTGCCTCAGATGTGGCTTGTTGAATGTTTTGAATAGCCACTAATGTGAGATCTGAGGTGTCAGACCTAGGGGAGTCTGGGGGCTCCGCATCGCTCTGTGACAGTCCTCCTGGGGGACCAAAGTGGTCCATCACAGTTTTTTGGGGCAAAAATGGCTGCTTGTTTTTTTTCCCCCTGACTGTCTGCGACATATTGGTGGGGAGATAAATTGGTCTTGTTGCAGAATGAGTCCTTGAAAGGTCAGAGACCAGGTATGGCAAGGCAATCTCAATTAGAGAAAGGGAAAAATCACTGTGTGGTAGACAGGCCTCAATGGCCTAGACAAACTTATGCCATATTAAGTAGATATGCACTCTAGGAAGAATGGGGTTATCAGTGATGACTAGGGCTCCTGCCCTGTGTGTTCAGGTCTTCCTGTGAAAGTCCTTTAAGGTTTAGAGACTCTTGCTGTATTGAAAGTAGATTTAAGTTTAGGGCACTCTCCCTAGGGATGTTGCCACCTCTGGGCCAGTCCGGAAAAGGGGTGAGGGGATATGACCTACTGCATCAGGTTGCAGGAGGAAAGGGAGTGGGAGAGTGCACCTCAGCTGCAGCCCAAGGGCAAGATATACAACAACTTGTAAAGCTTCTTATACGTGATGGCTCAGTTCATTTGTATAGCAGTGCAGGTGGTCAAATGTAGCTGCTGCAGTAGCAAAGTTTTTCTACAGAGGGCCCAGAAGTGAGGTGCTAAGATAGGTCTAGGGGCGCAAAGTGTGTTAAATGCTAGCTGCTTATTTCCTCTAAAGTCTCTGCCCCCTCTAGGTTAGTGGTTTTATATTGATAAGCAGGGGTGAATGCTGCCCAGTATGCCTGTTAGCAACTGTATAAGAATAAAGTTCCACGTGGCTAGTGCTTAGCGGTTAATGGATTAGCTGCTTAGTTGTAGTTATTCCTGTCTTGTCAGGTAAAATTCCACCTTTAAATGGAGCCCCTTATTTAATCTGAGCTTCAGACTTTTGCTGTCCCTCACTGTGGGTTGCTTTGGGGGAAGCCGGTCTGACAGGCAGCCACGCTGTGTTGTACTGGAATTAAAGATGGCGATTTTGTGCCATTATGCAGGGAGTAAAGCCTCTTCTTTTTTTACTTTGTAAATGGTGCCAAGTTTATAACTTGCTGCTAAAGAATTATGACTCAACTTGCTCTTAGTGTTCCCCCCAGCCAGCGCACTCACAATTGAAGCTAGTGGTGTGTAGGGTGTAGAATTTAGGCTCCGGAGCAAGTCACAGATCCCCCAGGGCTAGCGCAGCAGTCCAATTCCACTGCCGTGAGGTAGAGAGCAGCGCGGGCCATCCTGTTGTGTGGTAACTCCTCAAAGGCAGAAGCGGGGCAGCTCTTTACACCTCCAGCGCTGCTGCAGTCAGCTCTCCCACTGCTGCGATTGCGCTGCGAGGTTGTTTTTAATATGCTGTGCTGTTAGGGACACAGGAACCAGTCTCAGGATAAGCGGTCAGGTCTAGGGCTGATCTCCTGCAGGCAGATGCGGCATCCATGCCTTTGTGTTACTCTCCTATAGTGTATCAGTCTCTCCAGTTGTCGCCTCTAAGTTTCAGCCGGACACTCAGGGTTGCAGCCAGGGCAAGACAACTTGGTATCAGGGATATTATATCAATAAGTGCTGTTTTCTAACTACTTTATTCTGGGAGCTCGAACTAAGTGCGGCCGGCCATGATGGTAGTTGGCTCCGCCCCCTTGGGGGGATTTTAACCTTCCATTAGACCCCACAATTGACACTTCCACTGGCCTGTCCTGCACATCAAAACGAACTATCAAGGCCGTAAATACACAGATTCAACTTTTAAAGATACATGACATCTGGAGAACCATCAATCCAAATAAAAAAGATTACACTTTTTACTCCCACCCACACGGTACATACTCTAGAATAGACTATATTCTAAGTGACCAACTAGGCCTATCTATGATAGACAACTCCGCAATATTACCTCTCACTTGGTCTGATCATGCCCCGGTGCAATGTAAAATTTTATGGCCATCTACACCTGTAATACCCTTTACTTGGAGGCTGGATGAAAACATGCTGGACAATCCGCTGACTAGGTCAGACATTGATACAACTTTAGAACATTATTTCAGGGAAAATCCAAACAAAGATATTTCTCACACAACACTCTGGGAGGCCCATAAATGTGTAGTAAGAGGGGAACTTATCAAAATCAAAGCTAAGGACATTAGACATAATAGACAATTTTTAAATTCTACTCTAGCCCAGATCAGATACTGGGAAAAAGAACACAAACAGCATCCCTCATCCTCTACTATACTGACATCTCTCACACAAGCTAGAAGTGACTTACATAACCACCTCACTAAAATGTATCAGAGAAAGGCTGCCTTCCTAAAACAGAAACATTATGACCTCAACAATAAAGCGGGTTCATCGCTGGCGAAAGCCCTTAAACGGAAGCAGCTGAACACACACATGTGCACACCATACTAGATAAAGAAGGAGCAGTACACAAAGACAGTAAAAATATAGCTGAGACCTTCAGACTATACTACGAAAAACTATATAACCTGGACAATGACAGTGGACAGGAGGACATAGATCAGTTCCTAGCTACTCTTCAGCTTAATCAGTTGAATGGGGAAGACAAAGAATTCCTAGATGCACCAATCACTACTGAAGAAACTAAATTGGCCATTAAGAGCATGCCCAATGGGAAAAGCCCAGGCCCTGACGTACTGAGTGTAAAATACTATAAGACATACATACATCACCTATTACAACCCCTCACCTCTTTATTCAACTCAACTTTGAAAGACGGAGGTTTCACAGAACGATTATTGGAAGCACACATCACTGTCCTTCTGAAACAAGGCAAACCTTGTTTCAGAAGGTTTCATTATTGAATTCGGACATTAAGATATACGCAAAAATTTTAGCCACTAGGATAAACAAATTTCTCCCTGCTTTGGTTCATCCCAACCAGGTGGGCTTTGTACCCGCAAGGGAGGCCCGAGATAATACGATAAAGATATCACAACTAATGGCACACGCACAAACTCAACATATACCATTAGTGCTAATTTCAACAGATGCTATAAAAGCCTTCCACAGGGTATGCTGGCAGTTCCTGAAAGCGACCCTGTCTAAGATGAATTTTAGCAAATCTTTCATAACATTAATCTTCTCACTCTACAGTAAACCGACTGCACGGGTCAAGGTGAATGGCATCCTCTCTGAAAAATTCAGCATTCAAAATGGAATGAGACAGGGCTGCCTGCTTTCACCTGTGTTGTTTTCCATCACTATTGAAGCCCTGGCACAAACTATCCGAGCAAACAGACAAATTAAAGGTATCCAAACTACGACGCACGAACATAAACTGGCTTTATACGCTGACGACGGCTTACTTACTCTTACTGACATAGACCTATCTATACCAAAGGCACTTGAGACATTTGCTGACTTTGGCAGGGTTTCGAACTTTCACCTTAACCTCAGCAAATCTGAATTTCTAAACATTACGTACAAGCCTGACACGCTACCTAAGCTACTGCTAAACTGCCCCTTAAAAAGACAGCAGACAAAGATGAAATACCTGGGAATTTATTTGTCCCCAGATCCCCAAGAAATGTTCCAAGCCAACTACAAAAAGCTGGAAAATAGTCTAGTCGCAGATTTGTCTAGTTGGAGGAATAAATCTATTTCCTGGTTGGGACGTATCAATGTGGTGACGATGAATGTCTTGCCCAGACTACTCTATTTGCTTCAAACCACCCCTATATCTCTTCCACTACATTACCTGGACAGGATACAAGGGCTTATAGATCAATACATTTGGAGAGAAGTTAAACCAAGGGTAGCAAGACGTACACTACATTTCCCAAAGGATAAAGGTGGACTAGGGGTCCCGCATATAGCTACATACAAACAGGCAATTGCTTTACATAGATTACTAGACTGGTGCCAGAATGACCCAAACAAAGAATGGGTTCAACTAGATTGTGATATAATGAATATGAATAATGCAGGCTTGACAGCTTGGCTTAATAAGAGACACAGGCCGAAGGCAGTGACAGAGTATCCTCTCCTATTAGAGTTTTATCAGGTATGGGACAAGATCCTCAATACCTCGACACACATTTCCGGCATTACATCACCACTTACACCTATATGCAACAACCCCGAATTGCCCTGGGATTTTAGGGAACCCAGATCAAATCAGACTGTACACATAGGAGAGAGAGTGTTTTCCACACTAACAGATGACCACAAGCTTAGGAAAGTTGAGGACATACAGGAACAGCTACCTGAAGTGCAAATGAACTGGTTCACACATGCTCAATTAGCTCATTACCTAGCTACACACCAGCATAGGCAACATTTCACAAGACCAAAAACTCCCTTTGAATCACTCTGTTTGCAAACCACAAGCACACAATATGCAATCTCGAAATTGTACAAACTCCTCCTACTTGAAGAGATGCAAGCTGTACCTTCCTATGTCAAAGCTTGGGATAAAGAGTTGAACACAGAAATCACATACCAGGAATGGCAGATAGCCTTCCAAACCACCAAAAATTCGCCAATTTTGGCTAGAATTCAAGAGTCAAATTATAAGTTCCTCTCTAGGTGGTATCTCACGCCTATCAGACTACATCACATATATAGGTCGGCTTCAGGGAAATGTTGGAGAGACTGTGGGGGAGAAGGTTCCTTAACACACATTTGGTGGGATTGCCCCAAGCTAGACACATACTGCATTGAGATCCTTTCTCACATTAAAAACACACTGGGCTGCTCCCTGCCTAAAGATCCCAAGATCCTCTTATACCTATCACTGCCCAAAATTGATAGAAAAGAGCATAAAGCTCAGGGGGCGGAGCCGGACCAGGCAAGGAAATGGCTGCTGGTCACTGAAGCTCCGAGCTCTGTCACCACTCCTTGGCCCGATGCTAGGGCAAAACTGAGACTAATCACCCATTAACAGGCTAGATACCTCTTGCTGACACCCGGCTTTGTATGGGGTGAGTTACCGGACACAGACACAGGATACTGCACTCAGATTGCTCCATTATGTCAGTTTAACCATCGTGATGGCACACAAGCAACCCACCTTGATCGTCGGATCTTACACAGATCTAAAGCGCCATCGGATGTAATACAGCGCCGGACCCATTGAGGAGACATCGTTTGCATTCAGCGGTAACTGCAAATCACCCTTCCTCCCGGCAGTTCCTGACGCCATTGCTCTCCACATGGCCCAAGAGAAGACGGCAACAAGTTAAACAACAGAATCAAGAGGTACGGCCATATAACTTATAATTTGGGACTCGACATGCACGACCAGAAACGTCCACCTCTTACAACTTGATATCTGGCTGCTGGGGCATAGTACATTATCACAGAGGTGGGCTACGGGGACATTTTCTGCACACTTTAAAATATAAAGTCACTAGGCCTAAGCACCGTTAACTACGTGACATTTGCAGACATCTGCTGCCTTATTCTCCCTACAACAACTGATCCTCCCATAAGACCCCAAACAGAATATAATATTTATGTAACGGCAATACAGAAATAACCCTTTCATATATCCCAAGCACTAGGGGCATAGCGACGACCTATACAGCCTCATAATGGCTACAAAATCTAAGCAGAAGGGAGAGAGAGCTGCTAAATCTCAGGCCTCACTACCTACATCTGTTAGCAGTTTCTTCCAGAGCTCTGCCATCACCCACACAGACACTGACAGTCTGCCATCACAAACTAGCAACTCTACCACTCTGCCCGTTCATACAAGTGATGTCCCTATGGATTATGCTTCCCAGATCAAAGCGGACATTGCTAACCTGCCTACCAAGGCAGACTTTGATGCCCTCAAAGATATTATCACATCAGACCTAGCAAATATGAAGAGAGACATTACTGATATTGGACAGAGGATAGAATGTGTAGAAGAATCACAAGATACAATGAGTTCATTAATTGACAACATCACTACACAAACAAATGTTCAGTATACCCAGATAGAAACTTTGCAAGATAAAGTCGAAGAATTGGACAATAGGGGGCGCCGCAATAATTTGAGAATTAGAGGGGTCCCTGAGGCAGTTCTACAACCTGATATTGCAAATTATCTACAGGGCCTATTCAAATTTCTATTGAAAGATCAGCAATCCCCAGACATGGAATTGGATAGGGCCCATAGGGCCTTACGACCCCTCCCTCCACCGAATGCGCCCCCTAGAGACATAATATTAAGATTTTTACGATATACTGACAAAGAAAGAATATGGCAAGCAGCACGTATGACAGCTAATATCCAATACTTGGACCATACTTTGCAGATTTTCTTGGATCTGAGTCCATCTACAATCCAAAAGAGGAAGGAAGTCCGGTTTATTACTAAGTTCTGCAAGACAGACGCATCAGGTATAGATGGGGATTCCCGTTTGGCCTGATTGTGACACATGAGGGTCAGACGGTTACCTATTGGAGTGAGCAGGACTTACCAGCATTATCTGACCTACTCAATTTATCCTTCCAACGGCCTCACCCCTCGGATGTCAGAGTAGCGGGCCCAGAGTCCTCGAAGCAACAACAGCATGTTAAGAGCTCCTCTCAGAACTGGATGAAAGTGTCCCCGAAAAGAAAGAAGCATAAAGAAGCAGCCACTTGGGACAGAAGTGGCGACAAGGATATTAATTGATCTCTCTTCATTACCCACATAGCCTATAGAGAGGCAGTTTGATAACTGTGATGATACTTCTTGAGGCCTGGGGCCCAGATAGGGGTACAGGGGCCAAATGAAAAATGCCTCTCATAGACAATGACTCAATCTAATACTTGGAGATAAGCCCACCAGGTTACTTTCTCCATAATGGTGTTTGGATAAGGTGGACTCCCCCCGGGGAGGCCGGGAAGATGGCAGGGGTAGCGGTTATTATGGTTCGCCCATTTTGGGATATGTGATGGTTAAATTGTTTTAGCTTAGATAATAACATTTGTTCATAAACACGTTGAAAATGCTTTTTCTTTTTCTTCTTCTCTCTCTGTTTTGCCAAAATCTGATTTATGTATAGCAAAGGTTTAGGTATCGAGCAAACTCCTCAATACAATGTATACCTTATTTGGCAGAGTCAGCCAAGGGGTTTTATGTTATGTACTGTTTTTTTGTTTTT
>CAJPDP010599208.1:0-11601 GCA_905336975.1 Bombina variegata variegata
AAAGTGGCCTGTGTGTGTGTGTGTGTGTATATGTGTGTGTGTGTATATATATATATATATATATATATATATATATGTACATATGTATATATATATATATATATATATATATGTACATATGTATGTATATATATATATATATATATATATATATATTTATTTATATAAAGATAGAACCGGGGATGAGTGAGTGATACATGTTACCTGTGTAATTAGGAGAAAACGCTGTCATCCTTCATCTTAATGTAGGTACAACACCCTGTAAGCCGAAGCTGCAGTTAAAGTCCACAGGCATGTAAATCCGTAATAGGAGACAAAAGAATTAGGTACTCCACACAGAGCGATATAGATTAATTCAGTCCTTAAGGATAAGAGGTAGACACTATGCACAAGCCTTAAAAATTAACAATTTATTTAGTATGCATTAAAAGTTGTAACAAGCAAACTCACATGAGACAAATGTGGGGATTATGTCATCAGAAATTCTCTGTTGAAGCGCATCTGAGCAAGCATGAGCTAAACACGTCAGATCTTCAGAAGCTGCCCTTACACTGTGTGTATATACACTCATAAGCTTGAATAAATCACTCAATGCTTTAGATGTCTGGATTCTTCTCCTTTTTTCTTCCCTTTTCATTCATGGCACAGATAGCCAACTGAGAACTGACATCCCTACTCTGTACATACAGATTTTCCCAGCATCTTCCATATTCTCATAGCGTAGCCTTACCTGCTCAACCTGCCTTCCTTTCCATACCTCCGACACCACCCAGAAGAAGGAACTACCTCACTGCGTTCTTTCCTGTGGCTACACAGTGGGACCGGCTGCACCACCTGTATTTCTGCCCCTGCTATGGAGATGCATCCTCATCTGCTGACGGTGACCTGTGCTGTGTCTAGCAAAGGGATCCAAGGTTATTACCGCTGCCTGCCATGTGCAGCCTGTCTGTCTCGATGCGCAGGGCCTACAAGATAACTGCACCCGCGCTGTAGCACACGTTACAGGGAACATTGCTGGGGGAAAATAAAACAACACAAAAAATCCAAGAAGGCCAAAGATTTCTTTTCATCAGATGTAATGCATAAGGTCCTCACGACGTGGTTTTCCATGACGGCAGCTGCAGTGGTCCTTCCTGTCACCGGCAATCGTAGTCATCTATGGTGACTGCAATGGTCCTCCATGTCACATTTATGCCTCTTCTCATTGGCTTAACAATGTGTTCAGCTAACTCCCTCCAAGTAGTGCATTGCTGCACCTTCAACAAAACATACAAAGATAATAAAGCAAAATTGATAATAGAAATACAATGAAAAGTTGCTTAAAAATGTATGCTCTATCTGACTCATAAAAGAAAATATTTGGGTTTCATAGTGAAATCTATTTTTTTTTCTTTTATGATACAACATACAAATTTCCTTCTATTATTACATTTGCTTCATTTTCTTGATATCCTTTGCTGACAGCAGTGTTGCTGCTGTACTTTCTATTTAGGTTACAAATTATTCAAACAAAGAACAAATACAACACAGTACACAGTCACATACATACATATACACACTCATTTTCCATAAAACACATACATGTCAGTTGACAAGCACAATGTAATGTGGCTCATGTAGTGTCAGTAACACCATGTTATTGCATCAACCATTTTACTGTGTCCACACAATTCCATTACTGCACATACCTGTAATTTCTTTGAATAAGCACAATGAGGTTTTACTCTTGCAGTATCAGTAACACCATAGTATTGCATCAACCAACAACCATTTTGACTCACCGCACACACACTCTCACTCTCACATGCCAACTCTCACATTGCTTTGCACTATAAGTTTACTTTTCCAGTTTGAGTCTGTTTGTTCTGAAGCTGCATTCAGTTATTTTTTTTATACTATTTTAAAATAGTTTCTGTCTGCAGCAACCAGTTATTTTTAATAAAAAAAATGCAGAGAAATAATCTCTTTGTTTAGTAAGTAAAGTTGATGAGGGCATATGATCACTGATCAGTATCCAATTTGAATCGATGTCCCCATAGATAAGTTCTCCACTGTGCAGTCTACATTTACATTTATCTTTTTTTATGATTTCATTACAGAGTACTAAGTCTGCTAAATAGTATTTTCCTCCTGAGTGACAACTAAATAAGACTTTGAAAAAAAAAATGCAACTGCAAACCCTTTACTTCCCCAGCAGCTAGTACAGGCGCGACAAGAACATTGATTGATTCATGACCTTCGACCAGCATTGCTATGCAACTACTGTGACAAAACCACCGGATGTGTCTGTCTATAGCCTCCTCCAGTACCTTTCCAGTTCTTAGCCTCTGAGCACCTCTACAATGAGTTACAATCGCCCTTTGACTTCCCTTCCTCCCCTGATGCTGGTTGGCTAGAAAACATCACAGGCTTCCACTGGGAGGCTGAGAGAAATTGTCAATCTATTCTGCTGCTCCTTCTTGCTTTGCATTAATTGAATAATGCCTGTTTGCTTCATAAAAAAACACAGCATCCATGAACAACAAACGAAAACAAAATTTTTAAAAGCAAATAAAGCATTTTTTATTTTATTTTTTTGCTTTTTTCAGTGAAGCAATGAATAAAATGAAAATTAAATTTTCATTGTTTTCTTTGATTCTTCCAAAAACGCATGCAACTAACTATTTATCTATCTATCATCTATCTATCTATCTATCTTTCTATCTATCTATCTATCTATCTATCTATCTATAAAATAAAAATAAAAATGTAATGTTGTAATGTGTAAGATTTCTCTGATTACCTTAAATTTAATTAACAGAAATGGTTAATATGTCACTGTATTAACCCTTTCTTTATAAAATTCAGGCCACGGTCACTACGCTGATGAAGAAAAGGACCCTTGCTTTCTTTTGATGGCTCCTTGCATTTTTTTGGGTTTTGTCTTTGTCAGGATCATTTGGATTATTGCTGTTGTTTACGGCTTTTTTGTTAAATGTTTTGTTGTCTTTGTGTTTTTTTGTTGGTATTTTGGTTGTCTGTGTACTTGTTTATTATTGTGTATTTATATTAATCTGTTGTGTGATTATTATTGTATAGAGAGGTTAAATTTTGTTGTGTAGTTAGGTTAATTTGTTGTGTGATTTTTGTCATGTAGTTAGGTTAATTTATTGTGTAATTATTATTGTTAATCCAACATAACCCCTTTGCACTATAAACCCCAACACAAACTAACCCCTCTACACTATTAACCCCTTAAGTGGCATAACCCCCAACACAACCTAACAACACTACAGTAAACACATAAAAAAAACACACAGCAAAGTAATTAAGCCATTAACCAAAGGTACACAACCATAATCACACAACAAATTAACCTAACTACACACATCAAAGAACAAATTAACCTAACTACACAATAATAATTACACAACCAATTAACTACACAACAAATTAACCTAAGTCAAAAATGATAATAACACAACAAATTAACCTAACCACACCCTTAAAATCACACAATAATTTAAACTAAGTAAAAAATAATTAAGAAACAAATTAACCTAATTACTCAACAAAAATCACTCAACTTATTAACCTAACTACACAACTTAACAGCTATTGGTTTAAACACTTCGATGCCAGGGGGTTCACACGACTTGTCTTCATATGCAAAGGTACCATATCAGATTATTGTATCAACCATTAATTAAAAATTGTTGCAGCAGGACAATATGTCAGTATATCAGCTTGTAAACTTAGATTAGGAAAAGTGTGGCGCGAAAAACTCCACTCTCAAGATGCTCACAGGGAAACTATCTTCTTCCTGGATAGTTAGTAAATGTTACAAAGTAGAACAGAATAGGGAGGTGCTAATGTAGCAAAGAGTTTGATTTCAAAATAAAACAAAAATAGCGAAAATTGAATTAATAAATCTTGTATTACTAAAGAATATCTAGCGTGATAATTAGTGAAAAAAGTGCTATAGTTAAATACTTGTGGATTTCCAAAAATACAATAAAAAATGTACAACTTAAATTAATGATTAAACTTATACTATGTGATTTCTCCAAACCTGTGGATAATATACCGGGAATCGAAAAGGGAACCTTCCCTATAGACCTAATAAGAAATAAATATTCAATCTGTGTCCAAAAGAAAGGGTATATGTTGGTTAACCACTTATACAATAAAAGTTAGGGCACTATAAAAGCTAAAAGCGTTCCCTTAAATGATTATATAACAACATCATATAAAAACCTTTATCTGTTAACCTATATTAATTCATCACGATAGATACTCTTTAGTAATACAATAAATAAACATATATTAATTCATATATATATATTTAATTTTGTTATTTTTTGTTTTATTTTGAATTTGCACTCTTTACTACATTATCGCCTCACTATTCTGTACCACTTTATAGTATATCAGCTTGTATACAACCTGTTTATTTTTAATAGCTCATTTTGTTTTACAGATTACTCATTTTATTGGCTCAAAGTTTTGCTTGTATATGGTCAACAAAATAAATCTCTTTTACAGTCTTATTTTCCTATAAGTATCTAGACTCTTTCTGTCATTACATATTATGAACTTTTCTCCTCTAGGCATCCCTTTGGCTATTGCCAATTCTTGTCAGCTTGAAACACATTTAGAGTCTAAGTAAAGATAAAAAAATATATACAACACCAACACAACTATGCATAGAAAAAAGATAAATATCTTCTGAGTTTACACTTACGTAGCAGAATGCTAAGTAAAACATACATAAACAAATGCCTTAAAGGGATATAAAACCTAACATTTTTCTTTCATGATACAGATAGAGCATGCAATTTTAAACAACTTCCTAATTCACTTCTTTTTTTTTTCTTTTTATTTATTCTCCGAAGTACAACATAGAAACATACATAGTTATACATACTTCATATATTAAGCCTTTGATTCTGATAACACATCATAAAAAAGGAAGCAAACAGAGGCACCACAATGTCCTAGTACCACCAACACAAGTAGCAATAAAGATAAGACAAATGGTAACTCCAAACGTGAAGCACCCAATGGTGCTGTTGGCACAGACTGGAGCTTCACAATAGTCCAGCTCACTGGGTGAAAGCAGACTGTAATCCAGAGCATAGAGATTCCAAGGAACTCCAAATCAACACCTATATAGGAATACAAAGCAGACCACCATGGCCTAGTACAGTATGGTAAAGGTGCATTTAAAGGTATGGTTGCACTTACGAGATGGAAAGAACCTCCAGGTGCAATACAGACAGACTGTAACTTCTCAGCCACCCAGCAGTGATCTCCACTCCCAAACAGGTAACACTACAAGCCCCAAGGTATGGGGTGATAAAATCCAAAAGCACCAAGTGTATGGTAAAAACAAATTTTTATTTAAAAGCAACGCGTTTCTCAGCCTCTATATGGCTGTTTCCTCAGGCTAATACATAAAATATTGAAAAATACACTTGCTATTTGAAGGGTGGCTACCCTTCTGATAGATTAATTGATTAAATAGTTAATAGGTACCTTCTGTGTGTTAAAGTCTCATTTCCCTTGGCTATGGGAAATAAACAATCATATTGTTGGTTATACACATAGAGATATGAAAGCATCATCAGAATATAAACATTACCAACAAATAATACACAAATGCATGAATAAATCCATGCAAATATATCATAGTCATATGTTTATACATGGATCATACAGATCATACAGGTAATAATAGTATAGGTGTACTTGACCAAAATAGGTGCAATCTATACATAAACTTGAAGAACAGTACTAAAAATACTAACAATAATATGAGTATACTTGAACAAACTAATGAACGTATATTGTTGGAGCTATCACACAGACATATATTGTTATTAGTCATCAAATCCACATTCAACATAGACAAACCCCCATTGCCCACAAAAATCATTAGAGGGTGTCAGATTATCATGTATAAGATTGACATTGAAATTCTTAGTCAATGATGCCCAATGTTGGTTACTAAAACATATTTGAAAAACTTGTATGTGTGAAACGTACTTGTAAGTCCAAAATAGCCCATTTCAGAAATCGGCAATAACGCTGCCATTGGACAGCAGGGCTTCCTAATCCCTCATAGTGGGTGTGTGAACTGACCACCAATCACAGGCTCTGAGGGGAAGTCTCTCAATGGAGACAAAATCGCTTTATCACTGCAAGTTGCCCCGCCTACATTACGTCACATTTCTTGCCGAATAGACTACACAGTGTGTTAGACACCGGAGCTGGCAGGCAATCAAAAGAGATGATAATTTTGTGTTAACTTCAACTAGTCTTGTGGCTATAGACACACTCTCATTAGTGATAAGTAATAGCATAATACTGGCTCATTAATGATAGAAAAAAATACCAAACAGTGATATATGCATGTAAAACGATTATATATGGTGGTGATATATATCCGTGATCGGTGATGTGCCTATACTTAATGCATGAATAAACAAACCCTAAAGGCTTAAGAAGGAATCGCATTAGAAAGAACCCTACCTGAAACCATAATATATAATGGTGAAAGACAATAAAACAAAGAATGTAAAAATCCCTTCTGAAAGAAAGAAGATTATAGTCTGTCCTTTGCCCAGTGAGCTGGACTACTGTGAAGTTCCAGCCTGTCCCAACAGTACCATTGGGTGCTTCACGTTTGTGAGTTACCATTTGTATTATTTTTATTGCTACTTGTGCTGGTAGTTCTAGGCTATTGTGGCGCCTCTGTTTGCTTCCTTTTACAGATCATCTTTAACCAGGATTCGATCATCCTTTGACAGAGTGCTGCCTCCATTTGTGGATATCTTGGAGTTTTGTTTTTTCTTATATTGATTGATAATTTTTATGTATACTGTTCCTATTCAATTGTTGTAGTACAGGTTTGGAAGCGCCCCCTATGGGAGATTTGCACTAGTGCATCTTTTCCCATTTAAACATCATATAAGCCCTTTTCTTTTTCGTTACTTTTTCTTTCACACAGTAATTTTGCTCAAGATATATTTACCATATTGTTCACTAAACTTATACACTTCATTTATACCACAGTAACCCTAGCTTTACCAAATCCATATATTCATTGTACTTAATAACATATATGTGTGTAGCCTTTCAATTGTTTACTCAATTTAATAATGTGCTTAACAAAAAATGTCTGCCCAAATACAGGGACTAATTATTTAACATCTTGGACTTTATCCTTTTGATCATGGGAGATGTTCATTATTTTTTTCTAGTAATATGTTATCGTACAAGGGCAAAACTTCTGCTTCTAATTTACTTCTATTATCAATTGTTCTTTGTTCTCTTGGTATCTTTTGTTGAAAAGCAGGGTTGTAAGCTTAGGCGCCAGCATATTTCTGGAGCAATATATGGCAGCAGTTTTTCAAGAATGCTATCAATTTTGCAATAGATGGCAGCACTATTTCCTGCCATCTAGTGCTCCAGACACCTACCTAGGTATTTCTTCAACACAAAATATCATGAGAACAAAGCAAATTTGATAATGGAAGTAAATTGGAAACTATTTTTAAAATTGTATGCTCTGTCTGAATTACAAAAGATAATTTTTAGGTTTCATATCCCTTTAAAGACTGGCATACAGTTATTAGCCAAAAATTGTTTAAGAATAAATTGCTGTGATATTTTAGTGCATTTGACATTGCACTATTGCCTGCAAATATCTGTGGGTCCTATTTTATAAGTTGGGAATGCAGCTTCAGGGCTACAGCATTTGAGGTTTGTGCGAGTGAGCCTGAAATGCTAGTTAAGAAGCTGTGGTCTTAAGACTGCAGCTACTTAGCCTCTCTGCCACCTACATTGTGGTGGAGTTAAATTATTTTGATCTGATTTGATTGGGATGATTGACAGCACCTGCTCACTCACGATTGGCCTCTATAGAGCAGGGTGCCGCAAGTAGCTGCTTGTGCAATGTTAGATGTGAACAGTGTATCATGCCTGCTCACCACCTGGCTTTTAATAAATGGAGCCCTATGTGTTAATCCGCTGCAAAGGGGACTAATCTGAATAAGCACACAATCAATAGCTAGCTCCTAGTAGTGCATTGCTGCTCTTGAACCTACGGCATCTTGGTAGATTTTTCTCAAAGGATACCAAGAAAATAAAGTAAAATTTTATATAAAAAGGAAATTGAAAAGTCTCTTAAAGAATAATTTTATTTAAAACCGTTTTAATCAGTAAACCAAGCATAACAAGGTCAGCTTTTATAATGACTAAATGCCATTTTATATTAAAATCTCATAAATTAAGAAAATAGAGGCCAACGGCAGCTTGCATATTTTATGGGGGGGGGATGGGCTCTACATTTTAGTCTACCTATGGTTGAACAAATGTTTAGACAATTTTGTTAAAAATAATGAATGTTTGTTACAATAATCTGTTCATTTGTTTTTGCAAACATATAATTAACAGTTTAGAGGCTGCATTTCCTTGAAGCTGAATAAGGACTGGCAATTTTAGAAACGGAAATGGTTAAGTTGGTTGCCAACAATGGTCCATTTGAAGTCTTGGTGGTTGCTGGGGCCCTTCTGGGAGGCTGAGCTGGAGGCAGCCGGTCACAATCTGTCCTCTCCCTTGGCTATGGTAATAAAGGCCTTAGCCCCTGCTTTTCACATTGCACTTAATTCTGTGTTCCTGACAGCTCAAGATGAGACCATCCACGGAATTACTGCAACTACTTCCAGTGCCTGGTCCTTGGTTTCTGGTTGTCATCTTGTGACAGACGTAACACTGCCAAGCAGAAAGATACAGTGTGCGTCTTCAGGGCAGGCTAGTCAGGACAGGGGAGATTGGAAGCTTCAGTATGGAGCACTGTAAGAAACATGGATTAGGGAGGAGAGCATGTGAGCGTCCTAGAACTTTAGGTAAAATAAGTTTACTACAAGTACATCATTAATAGGGCTGAAGTATGGATGCTGGTAACCAGCTGTATAAGAAGAGTACAGCTGCAGCTTTTAGGGCACACAGAGCATTGGCAAAAGCAAAGATTGTGTGTAAGCAGTCCTCAGCTAGTGCTAGCAGGGTCCATTCTGCAAATAGCACTGTAGCTTTGGTTCTTGATCAGCCAGTTGGTGCCAGGTCTGATCACTCTCAGTTTTCTCTTCTGCAGAGCTCCTTGATGATGAACACCAATTCCACAGTGTCTTCCACTTCTACTCACCAGGAACCTGGTGCGGTGCAGCAAGAGATCCAAGTGGCGACTAGATATGAAAACCAGGGACCTTCTGGGTGTCAGATTGAGGTATCTGGTACATTAGACCTTACCTCTGACACTACATCTGACTATGGTGACTCTGACACTGGATAAAGGGCAGAAAAAGATTTACAAGATGTTAAAAAAGATTGCTAAGCAGTGTACAAGTAAGGGGCATAACGTGTACAGTAGGAAGTAGGTTCAAAGAAGGTTTTGGTAGTGGATACTGCAGACAATTACCCTTGTGTTATACACCCCTTACATGCTTATTTGAAAACCAAGGTGGCCAAAAAGATGAAAGCAGGAAAATATGTAAACATTTTAAATTATCTAGGGCAGCTTAAGTGGATAAAGAGCATAGTGAGGATTGCATAGGAGACAATAAATTCAAATGGCCTAACTCATGCAACAAATGGCAACGCTGCTTTCAGGTGCACACCTCATTTGGAGGCCTATCTGGAACAAGTGTTGAACATTCTTAAGTACATAGTGGTTATTAATGAAATTGCAGCCAGCGGAAAGGGTGCAACATGGAGCAAATATGATTCGAACGTTTGCAGGTGCTTGTAAGGAAGTAAATATTGCATTTTGTTTTGAAGAACATGGACGTATGGTCCAGGCTAGGCTTAGGCTAACACAGAGCTCTGGCGATATGGGCAGCTTTGCAAGAAGCACTGACTAGAATAGCAGCAGTTTTGTGTGCAGTCCAAGGTTGACATCTAGTTAGATAATGGTCACACGGCTCACTCAACTAAGTTGAGCATATTTGTATTTGGTGGATTGTGAGAGCCAAAGTGGCAGCTGTTTCCATTTACTCCACTTGAGAGAAACCACTTTCCATAGGTTAAACTTATCATTATTTGCAAGCAATAGTGCAATAATAAAAAATGCATTAGACTATATTCTTTTTGCACTTTTATTTTTACATTTAAAGGGACATTAAACAATTAATACATTTCATTGACATCCCTCTAATTATAGGTGCCACCATTATGCAACCTAGGTTGCGCTGTAGGTATCTGAAGGAAAGTTGTTGCACATGTGCAAATACTTCAGCACTGGAAGGCAGTGAAAGGTAGATTTCAACATGGCGACACCCCTGACTAGAGATGGAGGTGGGGGAGTAACTTCAATACTGTGCAAATAAAATGTATTTATTGTTGAATGTCTCTTTAAACACCTCTTGTTTTTTTTTTAAATTGTGCTTGTTCTAAGCTACCTGAAGAGAACAAAAAGCTAATGATGCAACTTCTTCAAAATGCTGTAAATCACATAGCTGGTTTATGCCATATGCAGCCTTTTCAAGAAGGCCTGAGTTACAGAATTTGCTTTTTGTCCTGTTTAGGGAGTGTGGGAAAATATTTACACAAATGTGGTGAATGCTCTGCTATTCTGAAAACATGCCCCATAGGAAAAATTGAAAATTGATATACTTTAGAGGGATATGAAACCCCAAAATTTTCTTTTGTAATTGAGACAGAGCATACCATTTTTAAAAAGTTTCCAATTTACTTCTACTATAAAATTTGCTTGTTCCTATGATATTCTGCATTCAAAAAAACCTAGGTAGGTATCTGGAGCCCTTCATGGCAGGAAATAATGCTGCCATCTAGTGCGCTTGCAAATGGATAGTGCTCCAGAAACGGGACGGCTCCTAAGCATACATTCCTGCTTTTTAGCAAAATATACCAACGATACCAAGAGAATGAAGACAGATTGATACTATAAGTAAATTAATTAGATGTTTAAAATCGTAGTCTCTATCTGAATCATGAAAATTTGGGGTTTCATATCCCTTTAACAAATTAATTCCAAATGATCCCATTTACAAATATGAGACTAAACTAAATAATATTTTGTGAATAATGATTACTCTGAATCTGTGTTAAATGCAGATTATTTTACATGCAAGCTTATCTGATGTCTCCAGAAAGGAAATATAGGTGAGGGAACTTCCCAGATACTTAAAGGGACAGTCTAGTCCAAAACAAACTTTCATTATTCAGATGGGGCATGTCATTTTAAACAATCTTCTAATTTACTTATATCCTCAATTTTGCTTTCTTCTCTTGGTATTCTTAGTTGAAAGCTAAATCTAGGAGACTCATATGCTAATTTCTAAGCCCTTGAAGGCCGCCTCTTAGGTCAGGGGATTTGACAGTTTTTCACCACTAGAGGGTGTTAGTTTATGTGTTTCATATAGATAACACTGTGCTCATGCACGTGGAGTTCCTATGAGCCAGCACTGATTGGCTACAATGCAAGTCTGTCAAAAGAACTGAAATAAGGGGGCAGTTTGCAGAGGCTTAGATACAAGATAATCACAGAGGTAAAAAGTGTATTAATATAACTGTGTTGGTTATGTAAAACTAGCGAATGGG
>CAJPDP010599220.1:0-15579 GCA_905336975.1 Bombina variegata variegata
GAAGTAACAGACCCTTGGGAAAGCAACACCAGACCATTCACCCAGCATAGCCTGGTGACAAGCACTGGAGGACAGAACTAGAAAGTAGCAGCAGAATATCAGACAGAGCAGGACCTGGAACTGACAAACCCAGGGATACCGAGATGTGATGTGCTAGACAAAGGTTTATCTTATGCACCTGCTCTAAATTTTGATTTAATAGAAACTTTAATAGACACCAATAAATTTGTTTGTAAATTAGTTTTGAGAAAGCACTTTTTTTTTTTTAATTTCTTTTTATTGAGGATTATGAGTAATATAACAAAAACAGGTAGTCTCGTCACATAGGTTACAAAGAAACCATGCAAGAGGTCAGTGATCATATATACAATGACAGTGCAAGATGTTTCAACAGGTACATTGAATTAATAAAACCACATCAGAATTAAACATTGCAATGATATCTAGATGAAATCCTCGTTTTACAATATAATAGCATGTTAGGCTGACTAGTTAGGGGCCAAGTATTTAGGCCAAATATTCTAGAACTATAAAATATAACTTGTAGTCAGATGGGCAGCTCATGATGAGCTTCAGAAGAGTTTACATAGATGAGTATTTAGTAAGAGAAAGCACTTGTTTAACACACAGGACACAGTAACTCCTGAGAGAGCCTGATCACACAGCTCCCATCTCAGTTGGCCTAAAATTCACTGACTTGACAGATCTTACTGATTTAATTTAGAATCTGAAACAGTCAGACACACTGATTCACTAACTAGTAAATGCACTTCTTTTACTTATAAAGAAAAATCAAATGTTTTACCCAGTTCACTCAATACATCACTTAATAGACTTATACCAGAGAGTAGTAGAAAAAGAACTATACAAAACTACACAACTTAACCTGTTTTCAATACCAAAAGATAATTTATCCAAGAAACAAAGGAATGCCCTTACTAAATTGCAGCAGAATGAGAACATAGTTATTACCCAAGCAGATAAGGGAGGAGCAGTAGTGGTGTTGAACAAAAGTGATTATATTACAGAAATTCAATCACAACTTAGTGACACTTTATTATATACCAAACTTGCGTTCAACCCAACCTCCTCATTCAGAAATAAATTGTCACATCTGCTAGACAATGCAATTAAGCACAATTTTCTGGACAAATACTTAGCCAATTACTTATTATTAGATGATCCCACCACCCCATACTTCCACACAGTGCCTAAAATCCATAAAAGCCTAACAAAACCACCTGGGAGGCCAATTGTGGCTAGCAATGGATCACTGTGTGAGAGAACTGGGGGATGGCTTGATCATATACTCCAACCTATAATGCTAGCATTGCCAGGCTACATCAGAGATAGCTCTCACTTAATTACCCAACTAAAAGGGATTGACTGGAAACACAACTACAAATGGGTCACAGTGGACGTGACAGCTTTATATTCTAACATACCGCACACCAAGGGTTTGGAAGCTATTAATAACATGTTACACAGGCATTCAAATTATAGTGATGAGTACATCTTATTCATTGTACAAATTACAGAATTTTTACTTAATCATGATTTTTTTATGTACCTTGGGGAGTATTTCCTGCAGCGATTCGGTACGGCAAATGGGGCAAAATTTGCCCACGCCTACGCCAATATTTACATGGGGTGGCTTGAATACAACCGCATCTTTTCAGAAGATTTCCCCTATAAGGAAAACTTAATAATTTATGGATGTTTTATCAATGTCATAGTGATTATTTGGGAACACAATGACTGCAATCCACTGAATTAATGTATTAAATTTCTGAACAATAATGAGTTCAACCTTACCTTTACAACCCAGCA
Source organism: Bombina variegata variegata (assembly GCA_905336975.1). NCBI lineage: Eukaryota > Metazoa > Chordata > Amphibia > Anura > Bombinatoridae > Bombina > Bombina variegata. The sequence continues at coordinate 1,831 of CAJPDP010599220.1, forward strand.
GGATGATATAAGCATAGACTTCCTAGACCTAAAACTGAGTAGTGAAAATAACAAAATTGTTACATCTCTATACCGAAAACCTCTTGCTAGGAATACTATCCTGAGGGCAGACTCATGTCACATACCACATTTGAAAAAGGGCATCTCAAAAGCCCAATACTTATGTATACGCAGAAATTGCACTGAGTTATTAAAATATCAGGAACAGGCTCAAGATCTAACTCTTAGGTTGTCAAATAGAGGATACCCATTGAAAGAGTTGAACAAAATAGAAACTGAAGTAGCCCATATGGACAGACAGGACCTTTTAACTAATAGCCGTACCACAAAGAATAGAGCAAATATTGACAACCAAACCCTATTCTTTACCAAATTTAGCAAACAGTATCATAATGTCTGCAATCTTATTAAGAAAAACTTAACTATTCTAAAAGGAGACAATATACTGACTAGGATCATGACCAATGGCATTAAATGTATAGCTAAAAAAGGTCGGACAATAGGAGACATCACAAGGAAACATTTCGCTGGGAAGACCAAACCGAACCGTAATTGGCTTAACTCCAAATTGGACTCTTTCAGATGTGGTCATGTACCGTATAAAATTTATCATTATGCCACCAGATCAAATACATTCCAATCACATAGTACAGGGCAAACTTTTCAAATAAGAAATAGAATGGATTGTACATCCCAATTTGTCATATATTTAATCAATTATAAATTCTGTGGCCAGCAGTATGCAGGGGTCACAACACGTTTACTTAAAGATCGAATTCAAAAGCATTTATTATCCTTAGATGAGAGAGAACCCAAAACCCCTGTAGCAAAACATTTTAGACTACATGGACAAGGCTCAAACTTCTTCTCATTTATAGCTACAGATTGCATTAAGAAACATCCTAGAGGGGGAGATAGATTGCATAAAAAATATTTTTTTTGGATTATAAAATTACAAACTAGGTACCCTGAAGGTATGAATAAAAGACTCAATGTGGACCTTTTTGTAGAATAAACTCAGGCCCACAAAAGCAGCTTTCTTCATTTTTCAACCCCCTTACTATAGCATACTATTCTCTTCTTATCCCACCTAGACGTATACACATAAACAGTTCAGTGGATCTCTTCCTCCTTAGAAAATAATTGTGATTAATACTTTTTATCACTAGCTAGAATGATGCATTAAGAGATAGTATGGCTTTCTCAGACATTATGTAAATATTTATTTGATGATTTTTTTTTCTTTTTTCTTTTTTGTTTGTTTGACCGATTGCCCTTTTTTTATTTCTTTTTTTAATTGTAATTATAATTTGTATGTCATTTTTTAGAACTCATGAAATTGTTTAGAAAGTTTTTTATTTAACATTTCTATTCACTTGCTACTATGTTTTAGTTTTCCAGTAATCATGAGATTATGTATCAAGAAAACGTATTTTTTTTTTTTTACTATGTATGAGAGTATACTTTAAGTATAACTATTTTGCATAGTTAAAGCTTATAGTTTATTACTGTGTTATCATCTTATGTATGTAGATTTCTATATTGACAGGAGGAGAGTTGCATCTCTGCCTATTGAGCATAGCTCTCTATGATGAAATACATTTGGATTGGTTGATGCTGACCTTTGTAGCGATTGGCCAGAGATGTGTACTTAAGTCCACCTGTCAATAGAATCATTATCCTATGATGAAGGGCATGTGCGCATGCGCAAAACGCGTCAGGTGTTTTATGACTGTCTACCAACTACTGTTTGGAACTTCTAAATAAACTGAGCTATCCAGCTTTTGACTGAAATTGTGTTTGCTGTTCTTCTTGATCTACTGTTCTTCTTGATCCTTATGCAGTTGGGAACTCCGCTTACAGACTTTTTCAAGTCTCAAGCCCTGCCCCATCCTGATTGGTTTTGCCAGCCATTACCTTTTCTTGCTTATCCCTGCACCTGGAGCCTATCGTAGGCATAGAGACTCATTGTAACGTCACTTCCGGGAGTTGAAGAGCGGGGAGACACGCCCACCCTGACGGAGGGAGCCTGGACCTGCCTGAGGACATTTCCTGCAGCCGTGACTGGAGGGCTTCATCGCCAGACCAGGATCACCTACGGAGGTTGTCAACTACAAGCAGGTTATATCAAATGAGGAAAGGGTGTTGCAAGTGACTGGCTTAACTAAGTACAAATGTAATATACTGGCATTTTAGACACCAGCCTAGGGGTACTGAGACAAGCACTTTGCTCCAATTTGGGACTAGACCTTGTTACACGCAGCTATTTGCACGATATATCACAGGCACTGACCTGTTTACTTGTATTTATCCAGTGATTGCACCTACGGCTGCCTCTGAGTGGTTTAAAGATCTTTATATTTACCGCTCATTAACCATTTTGTTATAGGTCTACTCAGACTTTGTTTCTTGCATGGAATTTTTTGTATATATTATATATATATCTATATATATATACACACACACATACACATATTTAGACATGTATATTTATGTATCTCTATGCTAAGGCCTTTTGCCTGTCTTTTTTTTTTATAATACCTAAGACCTATAACTTTTGAGCCCTTATTACTTTTTTATGCAATTTTTTTTCTTAATAAATTTTATCAGACAGGGTTATTATAAGTGTAACTGTACTTTTACATTTTTTTATGTGTTTTGTTCAACTTTTTGTCTCGCGTAACAGGTCTAACGTCGCGTTAAATTAAATTGTGCTCAAGCGAATGCATTTACTTGCAAGGCATGCAAAGAGCATCGATAAACCCCTTTTCACTATTGTGCGCAACTGTTTGGCGCACCACTCGTAATCTATGTAAGAGATAGGTTCTGATGTAATGGAATAGTCCTCTGAGTAAGCATGGCAATGGAAGCAGAAATAAGGCTTTAATATAAGTGAAATTGAAAACAAGCTTCTGAAATGATAATTGGGAGAAAATAAAATAAGAAACGTGGAGAGAAAAAAATATTGTAGTATTTTTCTTTGTTTTTATGCAAGATTTTGGGCTAGAATGCAAGCTGGTTATAGCTATCGCAAGATCTCTGGTTAATTTTCAAAATGTGCCCCAATTGCCCCCAAATTTAAGTGTAGTGTAGTTTTTTGGGGTTTTTTAAATCACTGTACAAAGCAGTTTTTTTGGGGCTAAAGTTGGTGAAAGAGTGGTGTTAGAAAAAAAAACAGCACTGAAAAGTGCTTTTACATTGCGGTCTATGGGGACTGTGTGTTTTCTGTAAATATATACGTATATGCTTATACACATATTAACATTAATATTTATATTTGCTGCCACATTGCTGCGCGACTTACCCCCCTTCGCTGCGCTAGTTCTAATGTTGTGTCTCACGGCATGAGAATGGGGCTCCCATTGGAGCCTATGGAAGCGAGCTCTCGGGAATGCATTGCGGAAGCGATATTTTGCACTCAACTTGTAATCTAGCCCTTTGTTGCCAATTAGTTATTGTTGCTAAGGAATTATTAATGTTCATCTTGTATGCATATGTTTAAAAGAAGAAAGTTGAGATTATATACCTAATTTAGTTTTGTGATAATGTGGGGTTGTGTTCACTGGCAGTCTCTCAGATTTCTCCAGTCTCTCCTGTCTCACTATATTATTCTTTAGTAATCTATTGACTAAATCTTACATGCTGTTTATTTTTATTTTTTATTTGGCTGTATACAAAAAGCATGAGATTGGATTGGCTGTTACTAAATTCAACCCATTATTCCTCAATGTAATAGGCTAAAACTTCAAAACAACTTTTCCTTTTCTTCATTTCAATATTCATAGCTGCTTTAAAAAAAACAAAAAAAAACATTGGCTATTCATTTTTCCACTTTAAAGTTTGTGTGTGACATACAGCGTAATCATATAAGTAGGGGTCCTGTCAGAGATATCACATGGTCAACATTCCCATCACTCCTTATCCATATGCTGCTCTGACACAAGTAGATTCATTTAGTTCCATAATTAGATCTGATTTTCAATTTCCTCTTTTTTTAAAAGCCTGAGATTAAGAGCAGTTTTTTCGTTATCTGGGGATATACTGCATTGTAAACTTAAGTTAAACATTAACATATTTTGGTATTTAAAAAGCATTCATATATGAGAAGCAAAGTACATTCAGTTCAAGGCAACAGAATCGGGAATAAAGCATTGGTAAAGCTCATCAGACCATGACTTGTATTAATCTCTGGGAAGATTACATTTTTATTAATTTGTGCAAACATTTTCCAAAGTAAACAAAAGTTTTAAATGAACATGCTACTTGTTTCTAGAAAATAAGGTATAAATATCTTGTATTATTATTAAATAAAATAAATAATATACTTTTTTTAAAATTCTAAATAGAGGGTCATAATAGATCTGTCAGTTGTTTTTGTTTTTAAACAATATAATGTTTTAAAGGTATTGTGATAAAGTGCTGGTTGCTTATTGTGATTCCACTAGGAATTCCTATGATGTAGAGAAAAAAATAAATTGTGTCTCTTATATTAGACCAACAGTTGTATATGAATTATTCATAAGCTCCTTGAGGTTTTATCTGTCCTCAGATATATCCCAGAGCTGTCCTTCCTCCCTTCTGCATAACAAGCTGTGACCTTGTATTACAGAACGCAAAAGGATGTTGTGAACATATAGCCATGTCACAGGTCAAACTCTCTTTGGTCCTAAGCATTATGGGTTTACATATTACACACAGACTGTATGTAAAAATGATTAGAAAGGGCTGCTTTTAATAAGTTCATATTTTTAAATACAAAAAGTCTATAAAGAAAAAAGAAATGTTACATACAATGGTATGCACTGATTTGTATTGATTACAAAATCGTGAGCCCATGCAAAAGACAATACGCTATATGCATCTGTGGTTCTGAACCCAATTTATGCAATAAAACTGTACTTATAAATTTGTTTTTGTTTTTTTATATTTTGGAAACTTGGGGGATAGGAAGAATATATTGAGATGTATAAATGAGGATTTTACAGTCAATATAAAAACACTAACTATGATGTGATAGAGCAATTGAGTATTGTTGTTTTCTCTGTTAGTGTCAATATTCCTGATTGCAATTTCCCTACAGACAAGACAAAAAATAATACATTTATATATATATATATATATTTGCCTAGGATTAATGTAATGGAAAATAAATACTGTAATCATATTTAATTTCAGTGTATAAAAGCATCTGAATTAATCAGGCTAGTGCCCTCACTACAATCAATTTAGCTAATCCTGGTGTCCCATAACAAAGGCCTAGATCCCAGGCAAATCATTACTTATAGCAACAGTTTTGTGGATTGCAAGCTCTCATACCCAGCTTGCCACAATGTGTGGTAGCTTGGTAGCAACAACTTGCACAACGCACTAATAGCCTGTATTTATATGGGATCAGGGAAAGCAATGTATCCATCAATCATGATCAGCATGTTTTTTTTACCATTCTCAGGAAATATCACGGAATCTGGTCCTTTTGTAGCCAATTAAGTAGTTGATTTGCAAGTAGGAAACTGTCTCCACTTCTCTGAGACTTAGTTTTAACGGTTCACAAAACCTCAGGAGCAGAACTACCATTGGTGCAGCAGATTTAGTGGCACCAGGGCCCAAGTACTGGGGGGACCATAGCTGCCAGTCTATAAGTGTGCAGAATTTGTACAATCCTAATGCAGGGGAGCCTTTTATTAGTGCAGGTTGCAGGTCCATCGTATCTATCTATCTATCTATCTATCTCTCTCTATCTATCCTCAAAATCCTTATACAGAGCAACATGTATATTATTACTTTTGCTTACTACTGAGTTACCTTTGACGGGCCACAAAAAATGTTGTACCGGGGGCCCTCTGTTGAGTAGGTCCTTACTGCACAATTCACTGTTCAAAAACCAGCACTGCTACTTTTTAATGTAACCGGTCGCTAGTGTTGCCAACTGTACTCCACAAATATTTTGTACAATCTGTCAGTGACTAGGCTGTCCGGTTGAATATTAGACACCTGGCAACACTACAGGTGGATTTTACAGCTTTGCATAAGTCACTATAATTTTTTGGCACTTGAAAAATTCATTACAGTTTAAAAATTAAACACATAGGGCTAGATTACAAGTGGAGAGCTATATATCGCTTTCATGAAAGCAATATTAGCGCTCCACTTTGTAATACCAGCGAACGATAACGTGCACTGGTATTACAAGTTAGCCACAATGCGAACACGACCTCGCATTCGCATTGCTAGGAAGCATTGTGTTCACAAGAGCACACTTCGATAGGCTCCTATGGGAGCCTCGTTCTGATGCCGTCACATACGGCATCAAAACTTCAGCGCCAGCAAAGGGGGTAAGTCGCGTAGCGATGGCAGCAAATATAAATATATATTTATATAATTATACATATATATATTTATATGTTAATATGTGTATATACATATATATTTACTGGGAACACACAGTTCCCATAGACCACAATGTAAAGGCACTTTATAGTGCCATTTTTTTTTTTTTTTCTTACACCCCACTTCCACTAACTTTAACCCCAAAATACTGCCTAGTGCAGTTATTTTTTAAAAAATAAAGATGCTGCTATCTTTATTTTTTTTTTAAATATAATTTTTATTGTAGAAGATGAAATACATACACATAAAAAAAACAAAAAAAAACAAGCCCGCAGAGCATGACATACATCCGTACATGGTTCCCTTTCACAATAGCATTTTTAACTGTTGAAAAAGTTACATAATGAGTTCGTGCTTTCCATCTGTCTGTCTGCCTTAGAAGCATCGTTATACGAACTTGCATCCCACGTGTACATACCCTCCTCTCTCCAATTTTCCAATTTTCAAACAAATATCTGGTCATCAACACAACCAGTTTAACCTTCTAACTAACAATCTATACTACTGATCAGCCCTAACTTCCTAGGGGGAGGAAAAAAAAAAGGGGGGGGAGAGGAAAAGAGCAAGAAAAAAGAAGAGGGCAGAGAGTACAGGGCGGGGAGGGAGGGGAGGAGGCCAAGGGGTCATGAAGGAGTGGTACTCCTAAATGTAGGCAGAGATCCACTGCCCATCTCTACATGTGCCTTTGTTAACTAGTGTGGTTCCCCCCACAAGTGTCCCCACTCCCCCCTCAGGGCCGCCTCCGTGAAGATCACGGAGTCTTTAAATGGTATTAGGATCAATATCTGGATTTCAAGTTCAAAGGTTAGTATGAGTCTACGCCATTTACGCAAGAATGAGCCCAACCTGTCCTGGATGTCAAGTCGCACATCCATTTGTTCCGTAAAAATTTGGGATTGTGACAGGTTCTTAAAGCTTTTAAAGGAGGGACCTGCATTTGTTATCCAGTGTTTTAGTATACACTTTCTAGCCACTAGGAGTACTAAACTCAGTACCGAGTCATTTTGTTTGTGTCGGGTGTCCCAATGCAGAAATATTATGGCCTCAGGTTGTATGGAGAACTGGATCTGCAACTTCCGAATAATCCAAAATTGTATTTTGCCCCAGAACTGCTTAATGGGCGGGCATTCCCAAATGGTTCGGATTCTCCTTTGCACATTTGGCGCACTTGTTGGACCAGGTAGGGATCCATTTAGCCATCAGACTAGGTGTGAAATGCGCTCTATGCAGAAAACGGACCTGTGATTCTCTGTACATAGCTGACAGAGTGGTTTTCCTTGTCTTTTCCATACCAGTTCTAATCTGTTCCTAAGTAACCTCTCCCAATCCCTCCCCCACCCAACCCATCTGTAAGGTGTGTTGTAGTCCCCGTAGATGGTGGTGTAGCAATGTCTGATAAATTTCTGAAAGGGAGAATTTACCCATGTGATATAAGGATTGGGTGAGACGGAAGGGGGATCCCTCCCAAAATTCAGGTTTGTCTCTGACCAATGACCCCACATAGTGGCGCGCCTGGAGGTAGGCATAGAAATAGGTCCTGGGCAAGTCATACTCTCTTTGTAACGTGCAGAAAGTTTTAACCGACTTCAAAAGAGGGTCTATCAAATGTTTAAGCAAAGTTATCCCTTTTTGCTCCCATAGCGTGAAGGGTCGAGTTTCGGATCCCACCCGGAATTCCGGATTTTTAACTAGTGGCAGATACTGCAAGGCCTGACACGACTTACCCAGAAACTTGTGCGCCTGTTGCCAAGCTTTCAGTGGGTCTTTAAATAACATATTGAGGCCCATGGCCCTCACCGCCCTAGAGTCTGTGATATGTGGCAAATATGCTAGTGAAGTGTGTCCCAATACTGCCTGTTCAAGAGAGGGTGTACAAAAGTGGTGAGTACCCAGCTGCCAATCCACCACCAAGCGAATCAGTGCAGCCCAATTATATAGCCCGAAATCTGGTAAGGCCAGACCCCCATTCAGGAAGCCCATACTTAACTTATCTTTAGAGATATGCGGTTTTTTCCCTCTCCAGATAAAGCCTGAAGCTGCCGTGTTCAACAATTGAACATCCGATTTGGTCAGGAGTAAGGGGAGCATAAGGAGCGGATATAATAACCGCGGCAGGATTACCATTTTAAGTAGGCCAATTCTACCTGATAGTGAGAGAGGCAGGGCCCTCCAACCATTCATCTGGGCTTGCAGTTTAGAGCATATGGTTGTTAAGTTATTAGCATATAATTTGTTACGGTTAGCTGATATTTTGATGCCTAAGTATGTAATGTCTTGTTTTGCTATGGTAAAAGGGTATCTTTCCTTAGAATGGGGTTTCCTATGTAGCCACAGGATCTCCGATTTTTGCACATTTATCCTATACCCTGAAAACATGCCAAACTCAGTAATGTTATTGATGATACAGGGGAGATGAGTTTGTGGGTCTTGTACAAATAAGAGCATGTCATCAGCATACAACGCAAGATGCTGTGGAGCGCCCTCTATGTCAATCCCAGGAAAATCCAGACGTAGTCTAATAGCCAGTGGTTCCAGCACGATATTGAAAAGCAAGGGTGACAACGGACACCCCTGTCTGGTACCTCTGTGTAATTGAAAGTTGGGCGAAAAGATGTTGTTAACTAAAATATTAGCTAGCGGAGAGCTATTTAGGTTCTTGATAAGATCAAGGAAGGGGCCAGTGAGGTTGGCTCTAGTCATGGTATTAAACAGGTGTTCCCATTCTACACGATCGAAGGCCTTCTCCGCATCAAGAGACAGCAGGAAGGCCTCCGATCTGTCCGCCATTCTTTGGTCCCGCAACCCATCCCAATAATGTTGGATTATCTGTAGCACTCTTCTCACATTGACTGCAGACGACCGCGCATGCATGAAGCCCGTTTGGTCCTTGTGTATGATGTCAGGGAGGATAAATTTAAGCCTCTCAGCGAATAATTTGGTAAGGATCTTGTAGTCCGAATTCAACAGGGAAATCGGCCTATAGGACTCGGGCAATAGGTTATCTTTCCCAGACTTCGGTATCAGAGTAACATATGCCGCTAAGAATTCGGTGGAGGGTTTATTCCCCTCTACAAAGTAGCTAGAATAAAGCTCCGCGAGTGCTGGCGTCACCTGTGGCTTAAGTAAGCGGTAAAATTCGATTGGTAACCCGTCGGGGCCCGGGGCTTTGCCCAATGACATGGACATAATGATTCTTTCGATCTCTTCCCTACCAATAGGGGCGTTTAGCTTTTCTAATTGTGCGTCGGAAATCCATGGTAGTGGTAAATTTTCCCAGAACCGGTCTCTCACTTCACCACCAGAATGGGAATCACTAGCATATAGGGAGGAGTAATATGAGGCAAACGCCTCAGCTATAGCTTTGGGGTCTTTTATGACTTTCCCCTGTATCTTTAGCGCGGCAATATGTTTAGAGGAGGTAGTTAAGTTTACTAACTTTGCCAGGAGCTTCCCTGATTTATCCCCGTACCTATAATATTTACCCCTAGTCCGCAATAATGCTTGCGAAGCATTATGCGTGAGCAGTGCATCATACTCCGTTTTGATATCAACATATTTACGATAATTTTGGGTGGAGGGAGCAGCGCAGTATTCACGGTAGTGAGCTGACAGGCTTTCTCTCAGCCGTTCAACCTTTTCTGTACACTGTTTTTTCCTGCGTGCTACATATGCAATATTGGACAGCTTTAGCCTTATCCCAGAATAATTCTGGTGTGTTTAAATGTTGAGTATTGTTTGCCCGGTAGTCATCCCAGCAGTGCACCAAATAGTTTCGGAATTCCTGAGAGGCTATCAGATATTTCGGAAATCTCAGGGTTCGTCTATTGCATGTCTGCGGAGCTGTGTCTATAAAGAGCGCTATGGGGGCATGGTCAGAGACTACAACCTCGTCTATCCTTGCATCTATCACCTGGGTAATTAGAGAATTTGAGATCATAAAGAGATCAATGCGTGACATAGAGGGGGTTGCCCGGGAAATGCATGTGTAATCTTTCCCATCAGGGTTTACTTGTCTCCAAATATCTGTCAAGGCATCCCCTAGTGTAGCAAAAACTTGTTTCTCAAATCTATCCGACACTTTAGGTAATCTCCCACCTACGCATCTGTTAGGGTCTCTGAGTCTATCACATTGAGGGTTAGGGGCAAGATTAAAATCCCCCCCTAGTACTAAGTGGGTATCTAGGTAGGGTGTAAGAGCCGTCACTATAGTGTCCCAAAATGTCTTGTCTTTACGGTTAGGGGTATAGATATTGCATAGGGTATACGTTTTTCCTAGGGTGCGGATTTGCACCACTATATATCTGCCCTCTGGATCCTTGATCACCTCTGTAATCTCACAGTCTAATTGCTTTCCAAAGAGTATAGCCACCCCCCTACTTGCTGACTTGTATGAAGCATATTCTACCCTCCCCACCCAATCAGACTTCAATTTGTCATGTTCCGCGTCGGAGAGGTGCGTTTCCTGTAAGAACGCAATCCCCGCTCGCTTCTTTCTAAGGAGGGTCAGACTCATCTTCATCTTGACAGGGGAATGAATTCCCCCTACATTCCACGAATATAAGTTAAATCCAGGTTTTTAAAAAAGAACAATGTGCATGTAATGCAGTGTGATATGTAAGAGGGGCGTCTCTGGCATGGTGAGGGGTAAGCGGTGAGAGTGGAGAAGCCAACATGGGGAGGCAAAGAGGGAGAGGGGGAGGGAGGCAAGGGAGGTCGTCCAAGACGAGCAGGGAGAGAGAAGAAGAGGGAAAAAAAANNAAAAGGGGGGGGGGGAAGGGGAGAGGTGCACCTTATTGACGCATGTGAGGGCTCCGGGTTCAGCTCTCCATCACGCCAGACCTTTACTGGGCCCCGCCGACCATTATTGTTCACCTTCTGTGTTGGAAAAAAAAGACAAATATTTCTCATCTGGGTCCATACTAAGATATGGTCAACTGTATATGCAACCAAGATTAACATAATATAACACACAAAAATAGTTTTGCTCTCTTTCCCATGTAATAGCATTTTCTCAAGTTCCAACCAATTTTTGAACTTAAAACAGAACATTTTATAACTGGACCTACACTTCCCTAACTTCTGAACAAACCCAATTCCCAAGAGTGTGGTCTGGGCAGCTTCTGGCGCTGCGCCGGACCATTGTTCCCCCCCCCAATTCCATTTATTAACCTAGGATACAAAATCCCACCAAAAATAGAAGTGTTCACTAAGAAGAACCCCAGTAACCATAGAATTAACTGGTTCAAATTCGTTATTAACTCAACCATTTTGTCAAAGTTGACATTATGTATTTTGACAGACTTAGTTAGTGTTATCCTTGTGTATCCTCTATTCAGCCCTCCTCTCCTCTCATTTGTCTCTGTGCGGGGCTGTGTGCAGGGCTGTGTGTAGGGTTGTGTGCAGGTGACCCATGTGTCGAGAAATTCCTGGGCCTCAGCAGGCGAGTCAAAGAATCTAGGGCCCCTAGAAGTAATTACCTTAAGCCTAGCAGGGTATAGAAGATAAGCATTCCCCTCTTTATGGAGCTGGGAGCAGAGTGGGGAAAACTCCCTACGGCGTTTCATGAGATCCACAGAGAAATCTTGGAACAGCAATAACCGTGCATTTTCAAATATTAATTTATCTAATTTCCTGCACGCTCTCAAGATGGCGGTTTTGGTCTGAAAGTGCAGGAATTTTATCATTATGGGATGGGGTTGCGCCATGTTCTGCCCAGCTCTATCCGGACCTACTCTATGTGCCCTCTCTACCCCTCCAACAAGATCTCTAGTAGGTATATTCAACAAGGGTGGCAATGTATTTTCTACAAAGTGGATTAAGTCAGATTGTTTGATCGTTTTCGGGAGGCCAAGGAGACGCACATTATTACGCCTCAATCTATTTTCTAGATCATCTATTTTTAACTGGAGGGTCATAGCTTGTCTTTCTAGATGTTCTATCTTACTGTTGTTAGTCACATTTGAATCTTCAAGATCAGATATTCTACCCTCTGCCTCCCCCATCCTGGTTGAGAATTGTTTAACCTCGCCAGCGAGTGTATCCACCCCCCTTTGAAGATTATCAATTTTAGGCATAAATAACATAGTTATTTGTTTTACAATGGGATGGGTATCTATCTGTTCTCCCTCAGGGGGGAGTTCAGAACTTGTGCCCTGTGTAGCTTGGTCATTCGCAGCCCTGTGGCGGCGATCACTTGCTTTATTATGGCTCGCCATTGGGGTGTTAGTTAAATATTTCTCCATAAACCCATAAGATGTCAAAAGCAAAATTGCTGCAATAAAAAAACAAGGTTAAGATAATATGTCAGCTCAAAACAGTGTTCTCCACTTGTTGGATCAATAAAATAGAGCTGCCCTGATAAGTTATACGGTTCACAGTTTCCTAGGCAGTATACCAACATTCAATGTTAAGATATTTTTAAATCATGCAGTAACCTATGTAGCTGGCTTATCTAGCATAGAAACTGAAGTATCATATGGATAACAAGGATGATATCAAAACTGTCAGGCAGGGAGAAAACTACAGTTAAACACATATGCCTGTAAAATTAGAATGTATACAGTAACCCCCCTCTAGGAGCCAGTGGAGATTTGTCCAGCACAATGTCCACAATCCCTCTTTCCCAAGAGTAGAGGTTTTATGAGCCCTTATGCAAACATCCAAACCGCAACAGATATACAGTTTCACAGTGCTTTGTTGGGTGTCCGTGAGATCAAATTAGCAGTAATGGAAGTCTTTCCAAATAGCAGGTAGTATCAGAGCATCCCATAGATTTACGGGTCTGTGCCATGTGATATCCCTGCCTCAGGTGATGCCTGTGAAGGCAGAGGCTAACCGGTGATTACTGAAGGCCCCTCTCACCTCAGTTAGGGCTGCAAAAACACTCCAGAATATGAACTAGGCCCAGTAGCAGACCCACAGATCCAAAATGAGTAGATATAGTATCACAAAGGGCAATCAAAGTGCGTACCCGCTCTGTGAAAGTTAGTACTGTAATTATAATGTGGGGCAGCTTATGCACAATGTTCCTGAGCAGCCAGGGGGGTGTTTTCTCTCCTAGATGGCTATCACTAGTACTACGTGTACTCTGTGGTGCCGCACTATGTGCATAAACGGGTTGACTTGTTTAACGTTTCCAGCCCCCATACATAGAAGTAAAGTGTCTGCACCTTTATCAAAACACTGAGGCGGGTAAGGGGCCTCTGAGGGGTGTATATCAGGTTTATCTTACTGCCATCGATGCCAAGGCTCCCCTCCCGAGGTCCAGACCAGGGTCGGCTCCAGAACGAATGAAATGGGGGGGCATTTTTTTTTCACGAGGGGGCACGCATTTAAAAAGCATGTATGAGAGTCAAAATAAGA
>CAJPDP010599684.1:0-12148 GCA_905336975.1 Bombina variegata variegata
CAAATCTAGGCCTATGTTTTTAAAGAAAACAGGAAATATAATAAATGTTGAACTGTGGGGCGGAGCTTGGCCGCTTTGGGAGATGGCCGTGTAGGTGAATAGCTCCTAGGCCCACATCTTCTAACCTAAATAAAAATAGCCTCATCAATTACTCTATTATACCAGGAGAGGGGTTAACAAGCCCAGGAGCAGATCAGATTGAGATATCCTCCTGATACGATGGCCGTGCTGGTTGCGGCACTAAAGACTGGAGCCGGTGGCGAGGCAGAGAGGGAGATTGCGCCATTTCTAATAAAAAAAAAAAAAAGAGGGGACCAAAAATCACTCACGTAAGCAGTGGCGATTCTGACAGCAGAGGACCCAATCAGGAAGAGGTCCGCTTGGTGAGCAGGGCAGCATATACAGCTGGATTGTGTTCAGAACGGACAGGGAACCACCGGAGCTACAAGTGACTGCCCCCTTACACCGTTGGGCTAATAAATACCACAGGCAGTACATATAACGGGCAACCAGCTAGTCTTAAGCCCAACACACAACTGAAGGCTCCCCAGGCTAAACGGTCAGTCAATATGCTGCACATTAAGGACTAGGCCCTCACAGCAGGGTAATACAGTTACCGCAGACACTGCAGCACAGGCCTAGACCATCGAGGGGTGCACATATTAAACATACCCTTGCCATAAAGGGACTCCACTCCTGCGTGCCATAAACAAAACAAGTCTGCTACACAGCATCATTTTGTAATAAACCTCACTGCCTATTCTTGCCCACAACAGGAGTGAGAGATAGTGGACCCAGACACTAGAAAATAAGACACACTCAAAATAAGCAGTTAGAATGCCGGGCTGTAAGTCACTTAAACCTGATGGGCTCTCTAGCTCAAAGATGCTACAGAATTATCTTAAACAGCCTGAAACTAACCAACCTCAGCAAGTTGAGACACCCAAAAATAATACACCAGCGGCGAATAACCAGACTGTATCACCCTCAACCTTGTCTACAGCATATCTCACAAAAGAGGATCTAAAATCGCTGTGCACAAAAGAAGATGTAAAGGAGATAGTGTCAGAGGTTAAGAACTGGTATGGTGAGCTGAAAAGGGACATTTCGAGAGTGACACAGTGGGTCACAATGCTAGAAGAAAGCCACAACGCCACCTTCAACGACATCCAGCATATCTCCCGCATAGCATACGAACAAGATGAGACCATCCACCACCTTCTTGAGAGGAGGGAGGATTTAGATAATCGGGGAAGGAGGAACAATTTGCGAATACGGGGAATACCCAAAAGCATACAGCCAGGTGCTCTTGAAGGATGTCTTCAGAGTCTTTTCCGAACCCCCAGAGATACAAATTGAAAGGGCACATAGGGCATTACGGGCGAAACCCCCCCCAAAAGCCCCCCCTGAGAGACATTATACTTAAAATCCTACATTACAAGGACAAAGAAGAGATCCTGAGGCACGCCAGGCAGAAGAAAGACTTTACACATGCCGGAAACAGAATCCAGATCTTTGCTGACCTAAGCCCCACTACTTTGCAGATAAGAAGGGAGCTGTCTTACATCACATCAACTCTACGAGATCAAAATATCCCATATAGATGGGGGTTTCCAGTGAGCATTATTGCTACCAGAGGGGATACAACTGCTGTTTTCAAAACCAAAGATGATCTCCCACGTTTCTGTGAGGCACTGCAGATCTCCATTAAACATCCAGACCCTACATCAGACAATCCACTGGACTCGCATGCACCCTCAGCTAGAACCCGTACCCCTCACGAGGAAAATCGAGGAGGACCATCTGCTACTCAATCATCTGCTGCGTGCAGCATGGACTCTAATTCTGGCGAATAACATGACTCAAATACCTTTCTCCTGGGACTATCATTACCGTTACCTTTTAGGAGGCTACAGGTCGTATGTTTTCTTACTGTACTGTTGTAAAAACAATTCTGTTAGGGGTTAGAGATGTGGGATATTTCCCACTCTGCTACTGTTATTGTTGTTTAGTTTTTCACTGTGGGCTTAGCAATCTCATAGGGAAGTTAATCAACAGTCTTTAGTACTTATTGTTACTAACTATATTCAAAAGTATTCATTGTATTGATTGTCAGCTTTGTACACATTTGTTATAGCACATTTATCCACACTTGGGGCCTGCACTGGGGGGTCAGCCTAGACGTTAGACTCCACACGTGTAGCCAGGCACTACTCTCTGATTGTTAGCATACTCAGATTTCTAAATAGTCCAACAGACACAAATGGCTAACTACCCAGAACACAGGGCACGACCCCTTACACTGATTTCAATCAACGCCAAGGGTTTAAACAGCTCTGAGAAGAGATCAGTGGCCTTTAGACAATTACATCAAGCAGCAGGAGACATCATTTTTATACAAGAGACACATTTCCAGAAAGGGAAGGAACCAAAATATGTTAGCAACCAATACAAAAAAGCCTTCATGGCCTCGGGCCGGGACAAAAAAAGGAGGAGTGGGAATTTGGTTGCGTAATTCAATTAAATTTCAACCCAAACACATAGAAAAAGATGCAAATGGTAAGTATATAATCGTCTTGGGCCTTCTATTTGATCGCCCGGTGACATTAGTGAACATATATCTCCCAAACACGGGGCAACAAATACTCTTCAAACAAATAACTCAGTTACTACTCGAACACACGACAGGCACACTATTTATGGGTGGAGACTTCAATCTCCCTTTCTAGTGTACCAAAACAAACAATCAAAGCGGTAACAACACATATACAACAATTAAAACTACATGATGTCTGGAGAACCACTAACTCATCCACGCGTGATTTTCTACTCACATCCGCATTGCACATACTCCAGGATTGACTACTTACTGAGCGATCAGATAGGCCTAGCCATGATAGTTAATTCTTACATACTACCAACAACATGGTCAGACCACGCCCCGGTAATGTGTAAAATAGAATGGCCCACAACCCCAATTCTGCCTTTCATTTGGAGACTAGATGATTTTATCCTAGATAACCCCTTAATTAAAATGGACATAGATACAGCGTTGGGCCACTATTTCAGAGAAAATTCAGATGACAACATTACTCCAACTACCCTCTGGGAGGCGCACAAGTGTGTTGTCAGAGGGGACTTCATTAAATTCAAATCCAGAGAAACTAGGGACAACAGACAATTCCTAAATTCTACGTTAGCCCAAATTAGACACTGGGAGTTGGAACACAAAAAGAATCCCTCCTCCACACCAACACTAGATTTCCTTACACAGGCCAGGACTGATCTTAGGAATCACCTCACTAAAATGTATCAACGTAAGACGGCTTTGTTGAAACAAAGGTATTAAGACACTAATGACAAAGCAGGCGTGTCTCTAGCGAGGGCTCTTAAACGCAAACAATTGAACACACATATACATTCGATTCAAGATCAAGAGGGCAACACGCACAAAGATAGCATTAACATTGCAGAAACATTCAGACTATATTATGAAAAACTATACAACTTACATAATGACTGCACACAAGATGATAGACAAATTCTTGCTTGACCTTAGTCTCCCCACGCTTTCAGCGGGGGATTTGGAGTTACTGGAAGCACCAGTCTCTATAGCAGAAACCAAAGCGGCTATCAAAAACATGCCCAACAGGAAGAGCCCTGGCCCTGACGGCCTTAGTGTCAAATATTACAAAACATACATGCACCACCTGTTACAACCCCTCACTTCGGTCTTTAACACTCTCCTGGAAGATGTTGGTTTTACAGACCAAATGTTGAAAGCATACATAACTGTCCTCCCTAAACAGGGTAAGAGTCCGGACAGACCGGAGAACTTTTGCCCCATCTCTTTGTTAAATGTGGATATAAAGATCTACGCAAAAATAATAGCCACAAGAATAAATAAACTCCTTCCCACACTGATACATCCCAATCAGGTGGGCTTTGTCCCCGGTAGAGAAGCACGGGACAATACGTTAAAAATATTGCAGCTGACATCTTACGCCCAATTACATAATATTCCAATGATCCTGGTTTCCACCGACGCCGAAAAGGCTTTCGATAGGGTTCACTGGGGGTTCTTGAGGGCAACTTTGGCCAAAATTAAATTTAGTGATAAGATCATAGCACAAATTTTCTCTTTGTATAACAAACCGGCAGCTCAGGTCAAAGTGAATGGCCTGCTCTCTGAAAAAATTCTTATACAGAACGGGACAAGGCAGGGTTGCCCGCTCTCGCCCATTCTGTTTGCTATTACCATCGAAGCACTAGCACAAAAGATTTGAATGGATGCCCAAATAAAGGGTATCAAGATTGGCGAGCACAAGCTCGCGCTCTACGCAGACGACATCTTACTGACTCTCACGGACATAGATACCTCCCTACCTAAAGTTCTAAAGACATTTGCAGAATACGGAAAAGTGTCGAACTTCCACCTCAACCTTAGTAAATTGGAACTGCTAAATTTAACATACAACTCTGAACAGTTACCCAAAACAGTATTAAACTGTCCCTTGAAAAGGCAACATTCAAAAATGAAATATCTGGGAATATTTCTCTCCCCAGATCCACAAGTGATATTCCAGGCCAACTACAAAAAACTAGAAAACAGCTTAATCTCAGACCTATCCAGCTGGAGAAACAAGTCAATTTCTTGGCTGGGTAGAATTAATGTGGTGAAAATGAATGTGCTGCCTAGATTACTTTACCTTTTACAGACGACACCCATACCATTACCAATAGGCTACTTAGACAGAATTCAAACTCTTATAGATCAATACATTTGGAAGGATATCAAACCCAGAGTGGCTAAACGGTCTTTAAATTTCCCAAAGGACAGAGGTGGACTGGGGGTGCCTAACATAACAGCGTATAAACAAGCAATCACTTTACATAGGCTGCTGGACTGGTGTCACAATGACCCTCACAAAGAGTGGGTCCAAATATACTGTAATATTCTTAACACAAATAATATGGGGACAGTCGCCTAGTTACTCAAAAAACATAGGCCAAAGGCTACGATGGCTTATCCCCTACTCTCTGATTTTTTCCTTACATGGGACAATATAATAAATACCTCTACAAACATATCCATGATAATCTCCCCACTTACCCCATGTGTAACAACCCCGCACTACCATGGGACCTTAAAGATATTAGATCAGATCAACAAGCTTGCATGATAGACAGAGTTTTCTCCACTCTGGTTGAGGGACACAAACTGAAAGACCTCAATAGGATTCGGGAAGACACACCTCACATTCCCATGACCTGGTTCTCACATACTCAACTCTGCGATTTTCTTTCCACACACCAACACAAACAACAACTCACAAGACCAAAGACCCCCTTTGAGATCCTTTGCACACAAGACTCTCCCACAAGACACGCGATATCAAAGCTTTACAAACTCCTTTTACTGGAGGACACGCAGGCACTTCCTTCCTATGTCAAGGCGTGGGAAAAGGAATTACAATCTGACATCTCTTATCAGGAATGGCAAAAAGCCTTCCATTACACAAAACATTCATCAATATCAGCTAGGGTGCAAGAATCCAATTACAAGTTCCTCTGCCGCTGGTATCTCACACCAAATAGATTGCAATGCATATACAAAACGGCTTCGCGAAGATGCTTGAGGGAATGCGGAGGCAAGGGTTCACTAGTTCACATCTGGTGGGAATGTCCTAGGCTTGACACATACTGGACAGAGATTCTCAAACATATAAAAGACACAATAGGATATACCCTGCCCAACGACCCCAAATCACTTTTATATTTATCCTTACCTAGGATAGAGAACAAAACTCATAAGGCCTTACTGGTGGTTATGTTGAATAGCGCCAAAATGCTGGTGCCCAGACACTGGAAATCTGACAGTCCCGACCTTAGAGGAATGGAAACAACAGGTCTCCACATTGCTTCACCTTGAAAGATATCACCATATGAGGCAAGGCACATTGGACACTCACGAGTATATGTTGGCTGCGTGGGCAGACGGTGAAGCCATACCTAATGAGTAGGTCACACTCTTGGTATCTATCAATTCATCTTTTAAGTATTCAGGACACGGGGCAACATGGGTACATAGACGATGCAGGAAACACAGAACAGAGGGGCTCTTACTTTTGGGGGATCCCCCCCGGTGCTCAACTCAACTCATGCAGCTAACATTTTTCACACTATTATGAATCAATAGAATACAATTTATGAGTATTGTTTTAATATTGTTGTACTCCAATCTTTATATACATATGTGGTTGCGGATCTTTTGGACATCCTGCATCCTCTCCTTTCTTTTCTCCTCCTCACGGTGGGCTGAACTCAGCCTCTATCAGGAAAAGGGGCACAACTCCCCTCAGGACTGTATATTGTAAACATTCTAGAACGGGCTTGGGCCTGCTTATCAATGGGGACTTTTTCAATGTTAATGCTGCGGGATGTTGGCGAGATGTACGTTACACATATATTGTTTAACTCGTAATCAATAAGGATGTTGTACTTTATTACATTTAATAAAGCTTTTGAAAAATAAAAAAAAAAAAAGATATAAAAAAGTTCAAAAAAAAAAAAAAAAAAAAGGTAAAGAATATTTATAATACAGACGTGGGGACCTTCTCTAAGTTAATATAACAAAAATGAAGTTCCATTTAATATAGCTCATAGTTCCTTTTTCACATCATCAGGTCACTCTATGCGATATCATCTACGCATGCTCACCTCACATAGTTATTCTTTTATGTTTGCATATGCACTAAACCTAAACATGTTGTTTGATATTTCAGATCGGTTTGTTCTCCCTTTTTATAGCCCAAAACTTTATTTTTAGCACAGACTTGTGAGGTAGAGTTGTTTTCTCTGTTTTCCCTTTTAGAATGACCAGCATGTAGCAACAATTATTTGTGGTGCTCTGTATTATTTTCCGCTGATGAGCGAACACTGTATGTTGTATTTCTTTGAAACTTCAATAAAAAATGTTTATAAAAAAAATTAAAAAAATAAATAAATAAATGTTGAACTGTTGCCATCACACCGAAGCTATACAAAATAAGAGCCCCTCCAGAAACACAACATTTTTAAAGTAATATTGGTAACTGCTAATTTCTATAGAAGAAATCTTGCCATAATAGAGACAGTATCTTATGAGATTGTTTATTTTTACAATAACCCTCATTGAATCTGTAGACCCTTTTCCAATAGTAAGTCCATACAACCGCCTGGATGTCAGACTACTGCTTTTAAGGAAGCAAACCTAAATTCAGTGGATCTAAAATAAATTATCCTTAACTTTAAAATAAGCACTTGATGCAGCTTAATCAAAGTCATCTCTCAGGCAGGATTGTTAATGGGAAGGCTAACTATCAAATTGAGCCTATCCACATTTCTGACTATTTAATCGCATTACCAAATCAAAAGAGCAGATGGGTACAGGTTTTACACTGGCTGTTTATTTAACATAGATATGCAATCAGGAAAACATTATTATTAATAGACTTGTCTCCTGCAGTTTTTACTCAGATTTGGACTTTCTATCAAATTCTGGGCGCTAATGCCCAGATTGAATATAAGCTTTTTGTATATCTTAGTCTGCAATTATAATGGGCTAGATAACAAGTGGCACACTAACGTTAGCGTGTGCGCAGTATAAGAGTATTGCAGGCGCGTTGGGTTAGCATGACTGAAGACTTGGCATAGAGGGTTAGAGCTAAAATAAAAGTTGCCCCAAGCACAACTTAAATTCGTTGTTTTTTTGCATTGAGAAATTGGGTTGGAGACTTGTATATTACAATGACAGATTGGGCAAGTCTGGTTAGAATTATCTGCTGTTGGGATTTAGGATGATTTTGAAGTGTCATGCAGGTTTTTGACAGCATGGATAAAGTTATTTGCAATGGGAGAAGTCTCAAATAGATTTTAATAGGGAGGGTCAGATAAGGGTCAGGGTTAATTGGGGATAACAGTGTCACCTATGTACTATAGGTACTAGTTTTATA
Source organism: Bombina variegata variegata (assembly GCA_905336975.1). Lineage (NCBI taxonomy): Eukaryota > Metazoa > Chordata > Amphibia > Anura > Bombinatoridae > Bombina > Bombina variegata. Next base: position 7,995 of record CAJPDP010599684.1, read on the forward strand.
GAGACTGAGGTCAGAAACACAAAGGGCATGCCATACCCATCAGCAGTCAAGTGCTTTTAAGGATTTGTAATATGCATATAGCAGACTGTTACTAAATAATAGCAATGCAGGTATGACCCAATCACTAAAATGAGACAATCACTAAAATGAAGCTGCTATGGCCCTGTATTTCTACATTTATTTAATCAAAGGAACAGCAAAATAAAAAGTAAACTTTCCAGATTCAGATAGAACATTGGATTTTAAACAATTTTCAAATTGACTTCTGTTTTCAAATTGACTTAGTTATCTTAGGATATTTGTTGAAGACTAACTCTAGATAGGCATGTATGACCTCAAGAGTATCCATGTATTTTTATTACTCGATGGCAGCAGTGTTTGCAACAATGTTGGTAGCAATGTTATACATTGTTGCAAACACTGCTGCCATAGAGTCCTGCACACATGTGGGCACCCCTAAATGAATGTGTGCTTACCTAAGTTAATTCTTTAGCAAAAGACACCAAGAAAACAAAGCAGATTTGATAACAAAAGTAACCAGGAATTTATTTTTTAAATTGCAAACTCTTTACTGTCCCTTAAGTATGGCCTTAAATCAAGACTGTATGATAGGAACTTACTTGCATTTTTTTTATTTTCAGAAGATATTTTAAGATTTAAAAAATGAACATGCTCAAATAATCTCAAATCTGATCATATGGTTTGCTTTGATTTTAAAACTTTGTAGGCGGTATCTACATGTAGATATAGCTGTTCAAATACACTGGTCATGCCGTGATTTATTTTTACAAAGTGTTCCATACACGTAAAAGCCCCTAAAAATGACATTGTTGTGATAGTAGAATAGATAATAAAAACAAGTGTTTGGCACCATTTATACTAAATGCTAAGATTTATGGCCCCAACACAAAGTAAGGGAAGAACCCAGAGCCCTTAAAGGGACATAAAACTCATTTTTTTTTTATTTCATGATTGTGATTTTAAACAACTTTCCAATTTTCTTCTATTATCTAATTTGTGTTGTTCTCTTGGTATCCTTTGTTAAAAAAAAAGATACCTAGGTAGGCTCGGAAGCTGCTGATTGTTGACTGCACATATTTGTTTCATTTTATTGGCCTACCCAGTGTGTTCACCTAGCAAATAAAGCAAATTAGATAATAAAAGTAAATTGGAAAGTTGTTAAAAGTGTATTCTCTATCAGAATCATGAAAGAAAAATGTTGAGTTTCATATCCCTTTAAATATTACCTGCAGTATTTAACCCCATTATCAACCAAGGAAGGACGTGCCATGAACGTCCTACAAAAAAACACCCTTAACAATCAAGGACGTTCCTGGCACGTCCTCTGGGGTTTGAAGCTCTGGAAGCGATCCTGGTATCTCAGAAAGTGTGCAAATTAAAAAGACTATGCACAATTTAACAATGGAAGCAATTTGTAAAGGTTTATAAAACTGCACCTTTATCTAAATTATTAAAGTTTAACTTTTACTTTAGTGTCTCGTTAAAGGGACAGTCTAGTCAAAATTAAACTTTCCTGATTCAGATAAAGCAGCAATTTTAAGCAACTTTCTAAAGTACTCCTATTATCAATTTTTCTGCGTTTTCTTGGTATCTTTATTTGAATGCTTAGAAGCCAGCCCATTTTTGGCTCAGCACCTGGGTAGTGCTTGCTGATTGGTGGCTACATTTAGACACCAATCAGAAAGCTCTACCCATAGGCCGGCTCCCATACTTACATTTTTGCTTTTTCAAACAAAGATACCAAGAGAACGAAGAACATGTTTTAATAGGAGTAAATTAGAAAGTTGCTTAAAAATCGCTGCTCTATCTGAATCATGAAAGTTTAATTCTGACTAGACTATTCCTTTAACTAGAATTTGTAAACACGATCTGAGAAATGAGATGAAGAACTATGGATAAGCAAATAGATAATGTATAATTCCCAGAAGAATTATTCCAGATGCAACTCTGCAGGTAGATAGAATGGTTTTAGAAATAGGTCAATGCAAAGGGAGTAGTTTATTAGCCATAGGGGAACAGGATAGATGTCCAGCAGTAGGTTATGCAAGATAGTGCTTCTGCCAATACAACTACACAAACCTAAATGAACCTAAAAGGCTACATTAGAGAAAAGATCCCATCTCTCAAGCTTCTGCAGTCCTTCAAGTTGAAATGAAAACTGCTCTTTTTAATGTAAGTCCCTGAAGCTCTTACTGGACAAGTCTGGTATTTTATTCAGGCCATTTTTGTAATTTCCTTTCCTTGACCGGGAGTAGGGTGAGGTTTGCATTAAAGGGACAGTCTACACCAGAATTGTTATTGTTTAAAAAGATAGGTAATCCCTTTATTACACATTCTCCAGTTTTGCATAACCAACAGTTATATTAATACACTTCTTACCGATGTTATTACCTTGTATCTAAGCCTCTGCAGACTGCCCCCTTATCTCAGTTCTTTTGACAGACTTGCATTTTAGCCAATCAGTAACTTTACGGCAGTGAGCACAATGTTAACTATATGACACACATGAACTAGCGCTGTCTAACTGGGGAAAACTATAAAAATACACTGAGATAAGAGGCGGCCTTTAAAGGTTTAGCAATTAGCATATGAGTCTACCTAGGTTTAACTTTCAACAAAGAATACCAAGAGTGCAAAGCAAATGTAATGATAAAAGTAAATTGGAAAGTTGTTTAATATTGCATGCCCTATTGAAATCATGGAAGTTTAATTTTGACAAGACTGTCCCTTTAAGTATTTCTTAAAGGGACAGTCAACTAAAAAAATGTATTGTTTTAAAAGACAGATAATCCCTTTATTACCCATTCCCTAGTTTTGCACAGAAAACGTGGTTATATTAATACACGTTTTATCTCTGTGATTACTTTGTATTTAATCCTCTTCTGACGGCCCCCCTAATCACATGACTTTATCTATTGACTTGCATTTAAGCCAATTAGTGCTGTGTTGTTAGAATCCATGGGCATCAGCACAATATTATCATTATGGCTCGCATGAACCAGCACTACCCTGTTGTGAAAAACTAATAAAAAAACATGTGATCATGGGACTGTTTTAGGGACTTAGAAACAGACAGAAATTTAGAGGTTTAAATGTTATAAAGTATATTAATATAACCATGTTTTTTGGTCAAACCTGGGGAATGAGTAGTAAAGGCATTATCTATCTTTTTTAACAATAACTATTTTTGTATTGACTGTCCCTTTAAGAGACCTGAGATGTCAAGTTTTGATTTTGGCCACACCTTGCTCTATATTGAAGAACAAGATCCTGTAGGTGCTGGTTCCTGTCAGCCCAACTGCTTATGTTTTTTTAAATTTGTTTCCTGATCTATAAACATTTATTTTCAGATAGAGATATAGAAAATCTATGGATAAGGAAATTAAAATGCGCACGGAAAAAAAATTTTTTTTTAGCAGTTAGCATAAAATGGGTAACAAATGAACAGTAGGAACCTTGAGGTTTGCTGTATAAAATACTTAGTTATGTGTAACAAGACAACTTTGCAATATACTTTGATTGTTTATTTTTCCTCTTTTCATGTCATTTAACTTTAGTGCTTAGAACTTATAATGAACACTGCAGACTTCCCTAGGAAAACAACTGCAAAACAATGTTCTTTATACTAACAGTATGACAGTGGCTAGCCTTGTTGTCTGCTGACTAAAGCCCAGATTGTTTCCTCCAAATAAGGCAAGTGGTGGATTTGACTATTGAAAAATTATTGTTTTAAAAACGTTTAGACTTTACTGATATGTTATTCTATAGCAACACAACAGAAATATCTTGTAATTGCAAGGTGTTTACTGTCCCTTTAATCTGTTATCCGGAAAAAAATATCAAGTAAATACACAGACTAAAAATTGATAATGAGAGTAGCAATCAAAGCACAGAAATGTATCAGCTGTTGGTGAATAAGATAGATATACTTCAGAGATCAGATGCTAGAAAGTCTAAAATTCTGTAGCAGAATGTGTTCAGAAAGCAGAGAGAGAGAGAGAGAACGAAAGAAAGAAAGAAAGAAAGAAAGAAAGAAAGAAAGAAAGAAAGAGAGGCTGTTGGGACTATGCATTCACTGTAATGATTCTGGACAGGTTCACACCATACATGCTGGACCCCATCTGAGCCGAACA
>CAJPDP010599749.1:0-10321 GCA_905336975.1 Bombina variegata variegata
GTATATTGGGAAGTTGTTTAAAATGACATGCCCTATCTGAATCATGAAAGTTTAATTTTTACTAGACTGTCCCTTTAATTCTGTGTAGTAAAAACAATTTGCAACATACTTCCATTATTTATTTTTCAGCTTTTGCTGTTATTGAACACTGAAATGTATGGGTTTTCATTTCTGAGAATCAAAAGTGTACACTCCAGACTTCACAAGCCTAAGCCTACTACATATCTGTCCCTTATTAGCTTTAGCCTAACAACAATGAAACCAATATAAATTTTGCTAACAAAATCACAATGGCTAACTATGTTTACTCTAGTAAACAGTCTGGATTGAGTTCTTTAAATAAGGAAAGTTGTGGATGAAGTTTGCCTTTGAAAAACAACTGCAGAAAGCAAGTTTAATGTATTCAAAATGTTTTCACACTTGGCTGGCATGTTAATTGCAAGGCAACAACAAAATTTGATGTTGCTTTAATGAAGAAACAATACAATTATGTTAAAACAAACAAAACACAAAAACATATCCATTTTTTAAACAAACTTGTCCACAATTCAAGACAGTAAAGTTAATGTTTATTAATTGTACATAATCAGTTGGGTCTCTATGTTGGTAGGGATACTTGGCATTATATTATAATCATTATAGTGTCAGTAAAGCTTAATATACAGATTTTAAAACACTGCACTTAGTAGTGCATGTACAGTATATTGTATTACAATGTACTCCTGCTCATGGACCTTCACCTTCTATTTCAGTAGCATCTTCTATAAAAAAGTGCTTTTCTTCTTTTATGGAGATCTTACAGAGATTGACTGTATTGCTTGGCTCATCACTTTTAAAGAAACAACTTCTTTGGTCCAAAGGTTGGCTGGAGAAAGGGATGAAAGTGCAATAGGACTTGCTCAGATCTGAATTTATTTTTCAAAGGCCCTTTAGTACATTTCAGAACTATACTTATCCACTACATGGTTCAGTGTTTTGAAAGCTTTCTGTTTTTTTAACCCTTACTGTCCTTTTAAGTTAAATATTGGCAGGATTGTACAAAGAGGGGTTGTTGCCATTTATGGGGCTTTGGCTGGGATTTAGTACATGTACATGTATTTTAAAACAGGTTGGATTGACAGATATAAGCACAAATAGTTAACTTTTTATTTGCTTCATCTATAGGAGGACATTTTATTTATTTTTATAAAACCTTTTTCTCTGAACAAATCAATGTTTTCTTGTCAAATGTGTAGTATTTTGCTGGTATACACCAGTTAAACCAGTAGTCCTTATCAGCAAGTGAAGATTAGCAGAAAGGACAAAACCACTAATGCAGCATAAGTTTGATTACAAAGTTAAACAGTGTTTACGTAACATATTTTTAGGCAAACAAATTTGACTTTTTACACGCATGATTATAAATGTGTACAATGACCCTGTTATTGTTAGAGGCAGCAAGCCATGCTTGTTAGAGTGAATTTCTCTTCTTCAGAATATCACTTCCCATTGCTCTTGTCCATCTGAGAAAAGAACATTGTGCCCCCCCCGCGTCTGTGAGGAAGAAACCTCTGCCTCGCTCTGTTCTGTCTCTCAGGCCCTGATTATTGAAAGAGCTGTGAAAAGGGATCCGAAGCAATATTGAGTATGCTGGTGAAATATTAAAACGTGCCAACATTACTGTTTAAAGGCGGCATCGCTAAGAAGCATTATACATCTCAATGGGTGGCGATGCTGTTGGCACCTACATTAACGATGTAAAGTAAAAGATACCTTTTAACTATACAGAACCGAGCCTAATAACTATACCTATGTACCCCTAAACCGACATAATCCACCACCGTAAACTAACCCTACACTACTTATCCCCTAAACCGCCAATAGCCCATCACAATAAGCTTCCTTACCTTTTAACTCCTATAACGCCAATAGCCCAACGCAATAATCTCTTCCTAACCTATTAACCCCTATACCACCAATAACCCATCACAATATACTTACTAACTTATTAACCCATAAACCGTCACAACCCACTTACGCAAACACTCCCTAACCTATTAACCCCTAAAAGCTACAACCCCCTATGCAAACCCCCTAACATATTAACTCCTAATCTGCCACAACTCCCCTACAAAAACACCCGCTAACCTATTAAACTCTTAACAGCAACTAGCCCCTAACGCAAACACCCCTAACCTATTAACCCCTAAACCACCACAACCCCCCTACACAAACACCACCTAACCTATTAACACCTACACTGCTACACACCCCTAAGCAAACATCCCTAACCTATTAACCCCTAAAAAGCCACTACTCCCCATACAAACACAAGCTAACCTATTAAGCCCTAAACCGCCACAACCCCCAAATGCAAATTAGCCATACATTACTTAACTACCTAACCGTTAACCCTCCAAGATCCCTAAGCTAACACCCCTTAAGCTCCTGAAAATAATAAACACTAAAGTACACAAAATTAGAAAAGAATACCAAAAAAAACCAAAGCACTAACAAAAATAAAACAAACAAACAGTTATGCCTATCGTAAAACTAAAGCACCCTTTAAAAAAAACATAAAAACACCCCAAAATAAAAACCCTATACTAACACTAAAAGTTACTATAGTAATAGCCCTTAGAAGGTTTTTTTGTAGGGAATTGCCCTAAAGTAACTTAGCTCTTTAAAAAAAAAATTCAACCCCATTCAGCAATAAAATTAACCTCCCACTCCCCAAATAAAAGCCTATTTAAAAAAACCTACTGAAAAAATTGACCTGAGAAGGGCATTTGGTAGGGCTCTTTTGCCCATTAAAAAAACAAAAAAACAAACAACAACAAAAACCATATTCTAAAAACACAAAACCCACCCCCCAAAAAAAATACTGACTCTAAACCCTAAAGTTTCTACTCTACTAATTTGACTCTGGTGGTGCTCCTCTGCATTGCAGGTGGTCCTCTTGGACGGTCCTCTTTATCTTCATGCCGGTGGTCCATCTTCTTCCATCTTCCATCCAATGATTCTTTTCTTCTTATCTTCTTGCAGAGGTCCTCTTCATGTGGTCACTGCCGCACACTGAAGCTTGAATGTGAGGTTCCACTTTATATATGGGTGCCCTTGCATTTCTATTGGCTAATTTTTGAACTCTGGCTGATGCAAAGAAAGGTTGCCAGTAGAAGTGGGAGGAGAGACTTTGTATGTATGAGTGCGTTTGTTTGTGTCTGTATGTATTGATACGGTTATATATATATATTCAAAGGAAAGGCTGCAGCACTCCAAAAATACCTTTTCCTTTACTTTATTGCAAGCATAACAGTAATAGGCAACATTTTGGGCAAAGCCCTTTCTCAAACCAAGTGATTTAAGTGAATGTGAATCACACATATATAATACCGAAAAGCTCTTACAAACACAGGTGTGTGCTTTTTACTTATTACAATTTAGAGACAGTGCTTCAATTTCAATACACTTTTACTCCATGTAAAATGTATATATGCATGTACCTAAGCAACTACAGTCTGGGATGTATAAATGTAATTTTATTATTAAATATATATTTCTATATAAATCTGATAATTTTATTGTAAAATAGATATATCTACCTATATAGCTATAGAAATAGATGGGGGGGGGGTTTCCAAAAGTTTTTATTGATTTTGACAAATAGTTACAAAACAATAATACAGCACATAATATTGTCAAGTTGCAAATAGTTACATAGTTTAATTCCAGTAAAAAAATAACATATTGTGGTCATCTGTATCATATCGCTTTTTCAAACAAAACAAAGGGAGGGATTCAGGTGTTTAACTATGAAGAAGTAATCTTTTCCAAAGTGATGGTATGATTAACCAATTTCTTAGTTGCCTAGATTGATGAAACTTCTAGAGTGTATAATAATTAGTAATGTCATCAGTTCAGTAACATAGGAGGGTCTATACCTGCCAGCTGGATATAGGTCGGAGGGGAAAGAGAAGGGGGTGTTTGAGTAAAAGGAATAGAGGAGGGCAGGAGAAAAGAAGACGTAAAGGAGAAGGGTCACACAAATAGAGGAGGAAAAAAAAAAGGAATTCTGTTTCTTAATTTCTTTAATTCACCTGTTAAATGAAAAAAGTTATGGTCGCTTATTTGTGTAGCCAAATGTCCCAGACCAGCCAATATTTTTCCATTTGGTCGATGGAATTGTAAAAGTATTTTTCCATCCCAGCCATATAGTCAACCATTGCAGTAATCTCAGCCAGACGTGGAGGGTCAGGCTTCTTCCATGTTCGGGCAATACATAATTTGGTTGCCGTGAATATATAAATCAGTAGCCTCCTTGATGTATCGGAAACCGTGTTTTCAATAATGTGTAGTAGGGCGTTACATAGCGATATTGAAGGCATAAGCTTCAGGGATTCTCCCAATTTCCTCCCATAGTCGGCTAAGCTTGGGGCATCCCCACCATATATGTAGGTCAGACCCTATAGATTCACATCCCCGCCAACATAACGGCGAGGATATTGGATACATTCTAGCTAATCTGGCTTATGTTCTATGCCATTTCAAGAGGAGCTTAATATATACTTTCAACATAGTAATACAATGTACCATTTTTTTGGTAAGGGAGACAGCCATATCCCAGTCTTGATCAGAGAAAGTAATGCCCATTTCTTTGCTCCATGCTCTATATTGCCATGGTAGTCCCGGATTGAGATCTGGTAAGAGAAGGTTGTAGTGAACAGTGAAAGGTTTAGAAAGTTTGGCACCACTCCTCCAATGACTCTCCCACGGAGTATCTTTCCTGATGAATTCTGTGGGGAACCCCCAGGACCTCAAGTAACTAAGGACTCGGAGACACTAAAATGTCAGCCATGAAGGAGCTGGGTCAAATCTGAGAGATATCATGTTTGCATTAAGCATCGAGCTTTGATCATATAGATCGGTTATGGTCTCAAATCCCTTTAGTTCCCAGTCTCTTGTGTGGGCGTTGGACAGATCCCAGAATAAGCCTGACAGATAATGAGTTGGGGAAGGATGTGGAGCGATCAATGATCAGCTTTTCAAATTTAGCCATATTAGAAGGTTATGTTTCACAATTATATTATGAATGCTAGATGTGAGTTTTCTCATGTTGGAGTATGAAATCTGCAATCAGGGCCTCATAATTTTTACATAGAGTATGGTCTGTCTCAGCACTTAGAAATACACCCAAGTGTTTGAGATGATGTAATGACCAGGTAAATGGATAAATTGATTGTAATTGTCTTAAGGTGGGTTGTTCTATGTGAATGGGGTATGCCTCAGTTTTGATATAATTAATTTTGTAATAACTTATTCTACCGAAATAGTCTATCAGATTGAAGACTGCTGGCATGGAGTTTAGTGGATCTGTCAGTAGGAGGGTGATGTCATCCGCAAACAAAGCTATTTTCTCGTGAGGAGTTGTGAGAGGAATGCCCCTAATTGCTTGCGCAAACGACTCCATCACTAAGGCAAGTGGTGAGATTGGACATCCTTGCCTTGTCCCGTTGCAGATCGGGAATTCAGGGGAGCAAAATCCCAACCCTCTAACACGAGCGTATGGCGCCGAAATATAGCGCTGTAATAGCTAAAATAAAAGGCTCAGGTATCCCAAAAGAACGAAAAACCTCCCACACATAATCCCATCTGACTCTGTCAAAGGCTTTCTCAGCATCAAGTGACAGAGCCAGCATGGGGATCCCTGTTCGTTGGGCCTCTGAGAAGACTGAAATCAGTCTCCTTGTATTGTCGGGGCCTTGTCGGCCCATTGTGAACCCAATTTGGTCATGGTGTATTATGGAGGGTAAAAGGTGAACTAATCTGTTCGCAATAAGCTTTGAGTAGAGTTTGATATCTGAGTTTATAAGGGATATAGGTTGATAATTGCTACATTCAGCCTGGCTTTTCCACGGTTTTGGGATTGGGATAATAGATGCTTCTAAAAACTCTCTTAATACCTTCCCCATTGTCATAATTTCATTAAAAAAGTTTCTAAGCACTGTGGCAATTAATAATCCTAATTTCTTATAGAATGTGCCTGTGAAACCGTCCGGCCCTGGTGCCTTGTTACTTTGAATCTGTTTCAGGGCTTCCCCAACCTCGTCCAGGGTAAAAGGCTGGGCTAAACTCACTCTATCCCTTTCTGTTAATATAGGTAAATTCAGCTTCTCCAGAAAATTGGAAATCTCCTGTGATGGTAATGCCCTGCGATTTTCATGTTCCTCAATGTTATAAAGTTTAGCATAATATTCAGCAAAAAGCATGCCTATGTCCGCCGGGGTATATGCGGTCTGGCCATTATGTGTAATGTGTGAGATTCTCGCTATCGCTGCTCTCTGTCTAAGTTTTTTTAGCTAGGAGTGTATCTGCCTTATTGCTCTTAGAGTACATTAGCTGTTTGAACCTAATCACGGCCTCCTGGACTCTGAAGTTCTCTATCTTTAATGAGTTCCTTTAGGTGAAGTATTTTATCTGAGAGAGCTGGCGTGGGGTAAGCTTTATTTAATCTGTCCATCTGCCTAAGATCACACACTAATTTACCCAAGGGAGCTCCCTTTTCTTTTTTAACTTTAACTATAGTGCTTATACAAAATCCCCTAATGTATGACTTGAGGGCTGCCCATCTGAATTGATGTGAGGTCCCACCTTCTTGGCTATTGTAGAGATAATCCCTGACTGTCTCCTGAAGCGAACCAAGGAAGAGTGGCTTGTACCAAAGCATCTGAGGGAACTTCCACATCGGTCTAGATGAGAGAGTTGTGTTCCATGGCAAGGTAAGTGAAACCGCGTCATGGTCTGACCATGAACAAGGGGATATTTTTGTTCCTTGGATTACATTCAGAGTCCAAGAATCGGTAAAAAAATAATACAGGCGTCAGTAGGATTTATGGGTTGGGGATAAGTATGAGTAGTCTCTATCCGATGGGTGCATGGATCTCCATATGTCAAAGAGCTGATATTGATAATAAGGTCTCGAAACTTGGGGGCAGCCAAATTAGCAAATGTGTCATTGGTACCTGGTCTAGAGAATCTTTTATCCATGTCTGGATCACATATTAGATTAAAATCTCCACCCAAAATTAAGGTACCCTGTTTGATTTTGTCGATCAGACCTAGTGTTTTCTGTAAGAATTTCAGCTGACCCTGGTTTGGAGCATAGATGTTGGCTAGGGTGAATGTGGAATTGTTTAATTTGCATACTAACATGAGGCATCTACCCTCCACATCTTGCTCTAAATGCAAAGGCTGGAATGAGACATTTTTATTGATCAGGATGGCTACCCCCTACTTTTCCCAATATAGGAGGATGCATATATGTTTGGAAACTGTGCAGATTTAAGTCTAACATTTTATAGAAATAGATGTTTAGTTATACTGTATATATTTACAATACAAATGAGATATTCCTGTATGGGAAGAACATTGGGAATCTAAAATATGTATAGTCAAACACCTTGTCATATACCATGGCATATACTTATAACTTATTTTTAATATTTATGTGATAAATTTGTATCATATAATGTTTACATGAGTGTAACTGTAATTTTAATTGTATTTATGTTGTGTTTAGTGCAACTTTCTTAACGCACTACCCTCTACGAGAGGTTGTTAGTCATGCTAACCTGACGAGTGTAATGTGATTGCACTCTTGCGATTGCATTTACTTTCAACTTGTAATACCAGTGCTATTTCCAATACGCACAGAAAGCAGAAAAAATACAATAACGCTCAAGTGCAACAGTCAGAACGTGCTGAGCATCCAAAGGGGATTCACTTCTTCACCTAGACAAAAAGATAAGTATGAATAAGTATGGGGAAATCATCCAAAGGAAACAACAGCTTTTATTTGTGATAACCTTGTCTTCACTCTCCCATCAGGAGGTTCTCTTTTTTATGGAATCATATAAAGCTTACAATGTACTATATATTATACAATATTTTGTGATTTCAAATTCTGCATAAAGTTGAGAAAGGCTAAAGCTAAACAGTAGTTCTGTCAACAATTTTTTCAGCACATGCACCAGTGCTACCTAGCTTCTATAATGTCTCCAGAATCTATAATTGATTAAATCATATATATTTTTTGGCTAACAGGCAACTGTCAAATTCCAGTTGGGTTACAGTAATTGCCTTTTTTTTCTATGTGAAAAAACATAGGAATGTAAAATATGCGTAACGTGTTTTGCTCTTAAGGTCTAGCGCATTGTTGGGTTAGTGCACATGAAGAATTATGTTTCTGAGAGTGCGCATCTCTGTGTGTATTTATTCTCCCTAAGGGAAAAAGGGGCAACCAGACGAGGACTGTGCTTAGAGGATATGGCTGCACTTCACTGATGAGGCCCAATGAAGGCCAAAACAATTATCTGAGCTTGCCTTGTTCTTGTTCAGAGAGGAATCGCCTGGTATTTAAGTGCCTGACTGACCATTATAGGCGGGATCAGACTGATATACTACAGGAAAGTTCTACTCCGTGAAAAGAATTACTGGGCTAAAAAGAAGCTGCACCCAGGTGGTAAATCGCCATAGAACAAGCTAATACGTTAATGAGCTGGTTGTTCATTCCTGAGATTGCGCTTCTCTGTGTGTGTCAAAATGTGTTCTTGAACTATTAAATATAAAATATAAAAAAATATTAATAATTATTAAAAATTATTATACATACTGTAAAAAAAATCTAAATAATCCATAGAATATACAGTACATATATCAGTATGTATAATCATTTTTAATATATAATGATTATTAATATTATTTTTTTTAATCTTTAATATTTCAAAAACGTACTTCGAGATTTGAATTTTTTCATGTGAGTTGACCCCCTGTTAGAGCTAAAGCACAAAACACAAATCGCATTATGCATATTTTACATTTCTATGTTCTTCACATAGAATTTTTTTAAATTTTTATTATTAAATATTTAAATTCTTTTTCATGGTCTTTAAGCATGCAGTAAGGACAACTTTTCCTAGTAATTCAGGCAATTGAAGATGACTTGGTGTTATTAGCTTGTCGTGCGGGCCAACACAGAGTGTTCTCTCAATGTCCAAAGGAAGATGATCTGGGGACATACCAGCAATATGGGAAATGTTAAAGTTGTAAAGTTTAGTAGATCTTAAGTTTTAATTGACTCTGGCACCCCAAATTTGTGTCCTTAACTTTATCCTGGTGGTACTGATTTTGCTTAATCAGCTGTTCTAAGGATTCAGCTGTCTCTGACAGCCTGTCTTTGACATCAGAGGTGCACTGTTCTGCAGCGGCAAGTCTGGAAGAAAACTGCATCACTTCACTTGCTAGAGTATCCACGCCAGCTTCTAAGGACTACATTTTATTCACAAAAAAGATTTTAAGTTCCTGAATGAAACTAAACTTGTCCCCAGACTGTACAGGCCCAGAAGTGTCTGGAGATTGGTTTTCTATGTGTATTTCCACAGTATAGCATTGTTTCTTTTTAGACTTGGAACACATATTTCCTTCTGCTGAAATTGAGTTTTTTTAAATATTTTTCAACTTTTATGGGAGCTTGCGTTAAAGGCTAGTTTAACAAGAAGATTGAGTATGTCCAGGTAACCAAAATAGTAACTTTAAAAATTTTAAGCAATTTTAGCAGTAAGACTATGCAGTTCCACTATCTGGCCACAAGATGGCGAATCAAGCCCACTGTAGAGAGCACTTCAGGTAAAAATGCAGCGAAAAGTTTAGTATCCAATGCTGAAAGTAAGCAGTGAAAATTTTAGAAGAGTATATAAAAAATCTCCCACTTGATAGATGAACAGAACATCAAGCTTAGTTATGCACATTCTTCCATATACTTTAAAGTTCATTCAATATTAAATCTTTGGCTGTAGACAAATGAACAATCCTTTATTTTTCACAGGGGTCAAGTTGCACACAAACAGCAGAAAACGATCAGAAAGGTAATTAAAGTTTTTATCACTCAGATGGCAGATATGAGCAACAATACAGATATGTAAATATCAGTTACTTATTCTATGGTGTGCGATAGGGAGCTGTACTTCACCCCCTTCCATAAGAAGTAGGTTCACAATAGAACTTATCTCTGCAGTTCCTTTTACCAAAAGCTGTGCAGCCACCTCTAGAAACGGCAAAAAAAAAAAGCCTGTCTGCGTTCTAAGAGCACAGGAGAGCTCTGTTCTGTTGTGTTCCTTCGAAGAGACCGGAGCACAAGGAGGACTGTAAACATGGCGCTGACCATTTCGTGCCATAGAAATGCCTCCCATGGGCAAGTACTGCTTGATTAAGCCCTTCACAAAAGAGGCACCAGACGAGGCGAGTATCCTACAATGTCTGCCTGGCAAGGTAAAGCTGTGGGGGCCAC